>PVJH01002419.1:0-169666 GCA_004026705.1 Nesogale talazaci | reverse complement strand
GGGCTCAGCCCTCCAGCTTCATTTCTATCACCAAGACCATACCATATATATATATATATATATATATATATATATAGAGAGAGAGAGAGAGAGAGAGAGAGAGAGAGGCTTTATTTAAAAAAAAATTTTTGGGGGGGCTTCACTGCCCTCTGGTGGTCGTGGGAGCTACCCAGCACTGTTCCTGAGAGCCACCACTGGATTTGAACCGCCAAGTCTGCGGGCTGCAGTCCTGCACTCAACCACTTACGCCACTGGGGCTCAGCCCAATAGGTTTTATTTTTAACAGTTCTATTAACCCTTCATCCACCATGTCATACAATTCAATAATTCAATCATATCAAGAAGAGTTGTGTAATCAATTCTAGAACATCTTTATTTTGTACTCATTACTCTTCATGCAATTTTTTTTTCTAATTGTGGCAAAAATATGCACAACCAAACATTCTACAATTCCTACATATAAAACTTATTGCCATTGATTATACGTTTCATGTTTTAAAGCCATTAACATAAACTCAATTTCTTTCTCTCTCTCAATAGTTCTCTTGATATAGTATTCATAAATCATACACTTCTCATGGTTAAATCGCTTTTAAAAGAGTTGTATATACATCATCACAATCAGTTCTCATGTTTCCTTCCTCTTCCCACGTTCATTGCTTGCTCTCCCAACCCCCAACACCACCCTCAATACCCATCACGGCCACCCCACATCCTGGATAAACCATTGCATCATTTGTCTCTATACATCCAGTCTTGTGCTTCACAAACTGAAAATTCTAACAGAAACAACAAAAAACAAAAGAGCAAGAAGAAAAGAATAAAATCATAAAGATAAAAATACAAGTAAAAAGTCAGACAGAAAAGACCACCATCAATATTTATAGGTTAAGAGGGTCAGAGTAGAAAGAAAATTCTGTTGTGGAACAACCAAGAAATACTTGTAGCTAGTGCAAATTCAGGTTGGGTCAAAAAGGAAGTCAATTGACCAAGTATCACTTTATAACTTGGCTTGATCCACCATATTCAAGTTAATAATTATCTCTGTTTGGTAGTAATGCTGCTTGAGTCCCTTGCCTGTGGCTAGAGGGATCTGTTAGAGGCTTAATCTGACTGGATAGTTGGCAGATGCATTTTGGGCTCTCACTGCCCTCATAACCTTCTACAAATTAGGTGTTCATAATTTAAACTCTGATATCTTTCCCTTTGCCATATTCATATTTTGTTATTGTCTTCTTTGGGTCACACAGACTAGTGTGTTTCTTCTTTGTGAACTTAGTTGATACCTCAGTAATATGGCTGCTTGCTTGAGTACAAGTCTTTAAGACCTCAGGCATTATTCCAGTTGTTAGTGGGTACCATGTGCTTTGTTCACCATATTTTGCTGTTGTGATCATTTTACCATTTCATGAAGGTGAGTATTGTGCAGTGCCATGTTATGAGAACTCATTGTTCTTATATTGAGGCTAGAGTTAAGTGGGAGCCCAGAATCCATCTCCTTTCCTAGAGTTTATGAATGACTCTCCTTTACTTTGGAAGCAAGATCATATTTTTCAACTACTATTCCCTCCTCTTTGTGCTGAAATTTGCATTCCAATTGCCAATAATTTTCCCTGCATCTTCATTGCATGTTTGATACATTTCTGACTGAACATATTGGTAAAATTTTCCTTTACTTTATCAGTAGTTTTCTTAATGTTTGGCAGATCATTTTTTTTAAGTCATTTTACTGGGGGCTCATACACTTCTTATTACAATCCATGCATCATCCATAGTGTCAAGCACATTTGTACATATGTTGCTATCATCATTTTCAAAATATTTTCTTTCTACTTGAATTCTGCTATCAGTTCCTCATCCCCCCACCTCCCTCCACCCTTCCTTAGGTTGGAGCCTCAATTCTAATTATAATCAACAAATGAAGAACTTGAAGGTTCCCCTCCAATAGGCTTACTCCATTCATGTAACCATGACCAACTAACTCTACTTTGAGAAAAAAATCTCTGCCTCAGTCACATTTTTGAATGAATTTCTTCCTTAAGTGATCTATCCGCTGGCCCTGTCTCTGATAATGCTCTGCTTACATTTATTAGGCCTTTGGTATCAAGCAGTGTTTCCCTGCTATGCACATAGTTTTCTGCAGCTACTTCCATCTAAATGGGCAGATAATTGTGTCTTCATAGTCTATTTTTAGTCTGGAAGTGGTTCTTCATATTTTATTCTTTTCTGGAAGCTCTATTAAATCTACTCATTTTGGTTTACCCTGCTGATATTTGAGATACAAGTGACAAAGCTTTCTTTACACAACAACACACAAGCCATCACAGTACAACAAACCGACAGACAAGTGATAGGTTTTGGAAGCTAGCATGTAGGAATTCCCCATGATGATACCAAGTTCAGGCTGAAGATTTAGTAGAATTCTTCATTTTTTTGCATCACTATCTTTAGTTGGTGCATGAATTTTAATAATATTGGCATTGAGTGTATTTACTTTTATGAGATATATGTTATCTAATCACAGCATTGCACTTCCTGATCAATCTTGAAGTGTCCTTTGTGATTATAAATGCAACACCCTGCCTCTTGAATCTGTCCTTTCAGCATAGTGCACCAAGTAAATTTCTGATTCAACATGGCCAGTACCAGTCCTTTCAGCTCACTAATGCCTAGAATATTGATCTTTATATGTTGTACTTCATTTTTGACAACTTCTAATTTTCCTAGATTCATACTTCATATGCTCCAAATTCCAATTATTAGTAGATTTTTGCACTTTCTCCCTGGGAGAAAAGCAGACCTCTCTGTACCTGTGAAAGTTACATTCTCAGACATATACAGAGGCAATTCTTCGAACTTCTATAAGGTTGTTATGAGAAAGTATGAAAGACAGTAAGTTTGGAGTTTGATTTAGAGTTTATATACAGAAAAATATTTTCTAAAGGAAATGAAACAACATCCCCCAATAACAATAACAAAATGAGACCTCAATAGAAAAAATGCAGAAAATATTAGAAACTTGAACAAATTTTAAAAGGCAAATACAACCTTGAGTTTATGCCTTCTGAGTTTTGAAGACATATCAAGAACAGATTTGCCACATTGAACACTAATCACAGAAGATCTGATGAGCTGTGGGAGGACATTAAAAACCTCCTACAAATGGAGTACTATGCATTGCTGAAAAGCAGTGATGAACTCATGAAACATGTCATCGCATGGGAAGAACTGGAGGAAATTATGCTAAGTGAAGTTAGCCAAGTGCAAAAGGACACGTACAATATGAATCCACGGAGGTAAGCGTATTAATAATTTTAAAATTGGAAAGTGGCATTGGGAAAAAGCTACTATGTAGAGAAAATCCTGGGAGAAGGCCCAGGTAATATGGCAGGGGCCAGATCAAATCTAAGGCTACATATGGAAGCCTACTAGGGAGGAGAGGTGAGGGGGGGCAGATGATAAGGTATAGAAAGGGAAGGGGGCACTAAACCATCAAAGGGGAGCATATTGTTTATATCTCCACAGGGAAAGAGGGGCCAAACTTAAACCCGGAGACCCAGCATGTGAATGCAGCACGACAGCATGGAGTGGAGAACCAGTGGGGGGACCTGAGAACACAACCCCAACCCCAACTATAGGGGCAGCCACCTCTCTACCAGAGGAAGTTGCCTTGGAGGCCAGCACTGAAGCTAAAGCTTGGGGAGTGAGATAAACCTGACCAGAGCACATGAGAACAAATGAAAGGGGAGGAAGAGAGAATGACGTGCATCCTGGCCCAGCGAGCCTTCAGGACGATAATCCCACTCAGAACAGCTAACGCACAAAGAGGACTATATGGCTGGCCCCATTATGAAATATGGCTACCCTCACGGACACAGGCCTATTGGGGCCAGGATGAAGAAGCGGGGTCAAGATTATACCCTGTCAGACACAATCACACCAATGCAAAGGAGTGTGTAACAGAGCATGGAGTCCCAGATGGAGTGCCAAGGATATACTTTGGGGCCAGGGTATGGCACCCCATCCGATTCAACCAAGGGTCACTCCGGGAGGTCAACTATAGACCTTGAACTTTATACAGGTTTTATATTGTTATTATTTTTTTTACATATATGTATAGCACATTGAGGGGTTTTCTTGCTGTTGTTATCATTGTTTTATTTGCTTTAGTTGCTCCAATTTAGGAGACCTTTTTTGTACATATTGCTACCTCTGTAGGTCTATCTAGACAGGGTGGGCTGGATAAAGAGTCTGGAGGCAAAAATGACAGGACTGATGGTTCCAGGATAGGGGACATGAGAGAAGGGGAGGAGGGGGAAAGGTGGTAATGTTGATAAGCCCAGGAAAAAGGGAATAACAATTGATACAAAATCAGTGACAAGGTGGGTGAGAGAAGATTGATAGGGATTGATTAAGACTAATGTAACAGAGAGAAAATACTGGAGCCTAAATGAAGATTGAGCATGATAGTGGGACAAGAGGGAAGCAAATGGAAATATAGGAAGGAACTGGGGGATAATTGGCATTTATAGAGGTTCAAAAACAGGTATATACATAGGTATATATATTTGTAAGTGATGATGGGGAAAGAAATTAACGTGCATACTTATAGGGTTAGTAGTAGGACAACAGATGGACATTGAACCTCCACTCAAGAACTTCCTCGGTGCAAGAACACTTTGTTCTATTAATTTGGCATTCCAAGATGCTCACCTTTCCAACACGATCACTGAAGACAAATGTGTGCATAAGCAAAGGTGGTGAAGAAAGCTGATGGTGCCTGGCTATCAAAAGATGTAGTCCCTGGGGGTCTTATAGGCTTGAAAGTAAACAAGCAGCCATCTAGCTCAGAAGCAACAAAGCCCACGTGGAAGGAGCACAGCAGCTTGTGGGATCACGAGGTTTCAAGTGGATTAGATATCAGGCTTCAAGAACTAAAAAGCATAATATTGCGTGCTCACTTTCCTGATATGATCACTGAGGACAAATGTGTGCATAAGCAAATGTGGTCAAGAAAGCTGATGGTGCCCAGCTACCAAAAGAGATAGCATCTGGGGTCTTCAATGCTTGAGTAATCCAGTGGCCATTCAGCTCAGAAGCAACAAAGCCCACATTGAAGAAGCACACCAACCTGTGTGATCATGAGGTGGTAAAGGGATCTGGTGTCAGACATCAATGAGCTAAAACTATATTATTATTAATGAGGGGGAGTACAGATTGGGGACCCAAAGCCCATCAATAGGTAAAGTGACATCCTCTTGCAGAGGGGTTACAAGGAGGAGATGAGCCAGTTAAGATACAGGGTAGGAGCTATGAAATATGCAACCTTCCTCTAGTTCCCAAATGCTGCCTCCCACCCACTATCATGACCCCCATTCTACCACATAAATCCAGCTAGACCAGGAGATGTACAGTGAAGTTGGAAACATGGGAAACTTAGGATAGATGATTCCCTCAAGACTAGTAATAGGAGTGGTAATACCAGGAGGGTGGAGGGATGGTGAAATAGAAAGGAAGAACCAACTTCAGAGATCCACACATAGCCTCCTCTCTGGGACTCAGACAACAGGGAAGTGAGTGTTGGGACACATTGTACAGTGTACAGTATGAAAATAATAACAATTTGTAAATTACTAAATGTTCAAGGGGGTGGGGAAGGGAAATATAGGGAGCTGATACTGGGGGCCTGGATGGAAGGAGGATGTTTTGAGAGTGATGATGGCAATAAGTATGTAAATGTGGCCTGTATAAAATTGATGTTTGTATGGATTGTGATGGGAGTTGTATGAGCCCCCAATAAAATGATTCATTAAAAAAAAGGAGATAGGGAGGAGGAGCTTATACCAAGGCCTCAAGTGAAAAATATTTAGAAATGAATATGGTAATATGTGTACAAGTATGCTTGATACAAATGATGTATTGAATATTATAAGAGCTGTAAGAGTCCCCAATAAAATAATTGAAAAAAAATATTAAGTTGAAAAGAAAAACAAAAACAAAAACCTCCTACATGAAAAGGCAAAGGAGTTTGGTTTCTATATCAATAGACTAGACATTGATGACTATGATGAGAGATGGCAGTGGGAGGGAACAGGACTAGGGGAGGGATAATAGAGGAAATGAAAAATCAAGCAAACACAAACATTTTTGTTGATTTCATTTCTCCAGGTGGACTGTGCAAATATATATGATGTTTCTTTAAAAGCAAACAAACAAAAAAATTTTCAGGTTCCTAATCCCTTTAACTTAAATGGTGGTTTATGGGTCTTTAAAAAAAAGTTAAAGTTATATTAAAGTAGACTTGGAATCTTTTGGGTTGGGGAGACTTGGAGTCTTTAGTGATAAACAAGTTAATACCAGACAGATCAAAAAAAGAAAACAAAAGGTTATTAGAAGGACAGACAGAAAGAAAAGATCATCATCGGCATGAGAAGAGACATGGACACTTGCTTGTATTCTTAGAGTAGCTAAGGTAAATGGAAGAAAGGATGGAGTAAAACTGTTGAATACAAAATTTCAAAGAGTAGCTTGAGAAGACAAAATAAAATCGTATAATGAAATAAGCACAACCTGATTGATTGAAAACCCAAAATAGGAAGAATATTCACATTACATTTTAAGCTGAAAGAACTCAAGAAAAATTCAAATCTCAAGTTGCAATATTGAGATATTTTATGGGCAAAATATTGAATGATGTAGGAAGCATTCATGGAAAATATGAATAGACAGACTCTGAAACAAAAAGAACTAATCAGCTATATACCATTTCAGAAGGTAGCATACAAGCAAGGACCAGGGTTGCTGAAGGAAGAAATTCAAGATATACTGAAAGCATTAACCAAAAACAAGGCTTCAGGACTTGATAGAATGCCAACTGAAGGGCCTGAGCTGGTGGTGTAGGGGTTGAGTGCGGGACTGCGGCCCATTGACTTGGCGGTTCAATCCAGCATCAGCTCTCCGGGAACAAGACTGGGTAGCTCCCACAACCACCAGAGGGCAGCGATGCCCCCAAAACAAACAAAACAAAACAAAAGAATATCAACTGAAATGTTTTAACCAGCTGATGAAACACAGGAAACATCTGTCTATATTCCAGGAAATTTGGAAAACAGCTACTGGACCAACTGACTGGAAAAGCTACAAATACGAAAGATCTATTTTTGTACCCATATTTGTTCCATATTTGTACTCAGTCTAAATAAATGTGACCAAACATAATGCTCAAGTTATAGAACATTATCATTGTTATAATATGCAAGTACATTTTTGCTGATAACAACCCATCAAAGGTTTCAGCAGTACTTTCACAGGTTTAGACTGGATTCAGAAGTGGGAGTAGTGCCAAGTCTGTATCACTGTTGGTGTCAAATGGATCTTGATGGAAAGCAGAGAATACCAGATGTTTACATGTGTTTTACTAGCTATGCTAAGGAATTTGTGTGGACCTTAAGAAACTATGGATAGCCTTGAAAAGAATGGGAATCCAAGAACACAATCTTATGCTTATATGGAACCTGTACATGAATGAAGATGCAGTTGTGCAAGCAGAGTAAGACCATACTGCAAAGTTTAAAACTGCAGGATTATATCCTCTCACCAAATTTATTCAATCTGCATGCAGAGCAGTCCTCAGAGAAGCTTCCTTATATGAAGAAGTACATGGCAAGAGGAATGGATGAACGTTTATTAACAACCTGCTATATGCAAATAAAACAAATGTGTTTGTGAAAGCAAAGAGGATTTGAAGCCTTTGCTGGTGACGGTCAAAGACTGCAAGCTTCAGGATGGATTGTCACTCAGTGTGAAGCCGACCTACGTCCTGACAACTGTTAACATCAGGATGAGGGGAGAAAAGACTAAATCAATCAATCATCCTTGTTGAAAATACTTTCTTCTTCTTTTTGTGTATGTAGACAAAGAAAATATAACTGAGAAAAAAAATTTAAAGAGTAACAAATGTTTGGTTTGAGACCTAGAATAAAAAAGGAGCTAAAATAATTGATAGTGACAAAATTGTAACAATATAATTATATATATAATTGAAAAAAATAGGTGGAGCACTCTGGAATGGTGGGTTATGAGTTGGTCTGGTAATCACAAATGAAAAAAATTGTGACAAACTATGTAATCCATATGCATCTTCTCTATACATTACAAGTCAATGCAATTGTTATCTTATTTTGATTTAAGTATAAAACATTCTCTTAAGTTAATAAGTGTCACTACATTAAAAAAGTTCTAGATGTGATCTGTTTCTTACTCTCACTTCAATTTAAAAAGCAAATGAGTAATATAACCAAAGTAAAGAGTCACCATTAATCTTTAAATCAAACGGTTTTACAATTAGATTATAATTAATTATATGTCAAAGATATCTCATCGAGCAGGGGGGTGACCTCAGTTACTTTGTTTAATCACTGAAACAATTCAATTCCCAAATAAGAATTTGGATAAATTCCAAATACATCCAATTAAGATTATCAAGTCCCTGAGAACAGTGACAATGAATCTCAAAAATAAACTCTTAAAATTTTTCTTTTTAATTAATGTGCCTAGACCAATTTTTATGACTACTTTAATTCTTTAGATAAGTGTTTTTTGAACTCCTGATAGGAATCCTTTACTATCCCCAGATGCTAAGGGGTGAACATTCCCATAAATAATTGTGTGAATTATCTGTTCTATTACTGAGTGCATCCATTGTCACCTATTGCAGCCATATGCAGTAGACCAAAGTAAAGAAGGTTATTTTTTTTATCTTCAAAAAATCTTGAAAGCTTCAGATTAATCATATTTTCTCATAACTTAATAATATAATAATGCAATGCCCTTTTTTATTCTTTGAGAGTATCAAGGACTCTCCTACAAGAATTTTCTTTGGAAGCATTAGTTCATTTATACTACAGTCCAGATGATGCCTCCTCAGACTTATTTTTTTTCTAAAACTTAAGAATATTTTTAGGGAACATAATCTGAGTTCTTTGATGATAGACTGCTGTTTCTAGATGGTATAAAAATTTTAAAGAGTAGCATAATTCTTCAAGAGAGCATTAGTTGGGTGGAAATACTGACTTAAGAAGTGGATAGACCTAGATGGAGAATGTATTGGGAAACAATAGCTTTCCAGATTTATATTTTTGTTCAATACATGTTTCCATGATCTTGTAGCAATAATTTTGGACATGCACATGAGATAACACAATATTCAACCAAGATTCTTATTTTATTAATTATTATTAATCATTTTATATTACAAATTTTTAATGAGAACTGTAACAGAAAGGAGTGTCACATCTCAAAGACATTTTCTGATTATGAGTTTTCTTGAGGATAATCGAGGTTCTGGGTGGTTCCCAAATACATCTATATCACCGGTTTTCTAGTTATGTCTCCTAGTGACACTGAATCATTTACTTCTATACTGCATTTTATTTTATTTTTCCACACTGTGCAACTTGCTTCAGTGCCTGAAGTCCACGGGGTAAAGCCAGGAAATGGTTCAGGGTTACAGTTTGTTTTGGCATATGACACTATACTGCATTTTCTTATGACAGAGTCAATCAATTTCCTTTTGATATGATCTTTCCTTTTTTAGAAAGGCAGGGTATTTACTATTAAGTCTATTCACGTGAAGAAGTGCTTAATTTTCCCATGAGCTCTTAAGTAATAATATATGCTTCTTATTTAGTTAAACACTTGATTGGGAATCAAAATAATATACCAGGAGGTAAGGTATAATAAGTAGTATCATGGCTCATAGCTTCAGTAAATGTTAACCAGTATCAGTCATTTTAGGAACCTTACTGGTGTGGTTAGAAATTCTGGTGGCATAGTGGTTACACTGTGGGCTGCTAACCACGAGATCAGAAGTTCAAAACCAGCAGCCACTCCAAGGAAGAAAGATGAGGTTTTCTCCTTGTATATAGAGTTATAGACTTGGAAACCCACTGGGACAGTTCTCCTCCATGCTATAGAATTATGAGCCGTAATTCACTGATAATGATTTGTGATTTGGGGCGTGTATATGTTGTTGATATAGTGAGTTACACCTTGAACTGTTTGAGCTCAAACTCACCAGTTGCTTCTTGGGAGAAAAGTTCATGATTTTGCTCTTTAAAACATTTACTGGCTCAAAAACCTAAAGGGACAGTTCTACCTTGTTTTATAGGGTCTCCGTGAGGCACAGTGGACTCACTAGTAGGTCTTTTTGCAAATCTTTTACTTAGGATATCCAGCCTATGTTTTCTTTTTTTTTGTTTGTTTGTTTTTTGGGCATCACTGCCCTCTGGTGGGGGGAGTAGGAGGCTCAGCCTTTGCTCCTGTGGAGCTGCTGCTGGAATTGAACCTCCATCCCAGTGGGCTGCAGTCCCGCGCACAACCCCTATGCCACCAGGGCTCAGCCTCAGCCTACGTTTTCATAAGCTTTTTACAGTGATACCTTAGGTGTCAAATTCCATTCGTTCCAAATTTGTGTTCAAACATGTATTCAAACACTGAAAAACTTTAGAACTGAAGATATTTTTCCCATAAAAAATCATGGAAAACCAAATAATTCACCCCGAGTTGCCAAAATCACACTTATAAATCCATTTTCCAGACCTTTAAATAGCTATGGATTATTTAGCCTTCTTGCATACTACTGTCATGGATATGCTACCCTCATCAAGTTGTTTCTGATTTATCAAAATTAGCAGTAACTTTTCAATCTCTGTGATGATTGTGTTCATGATTAATGGTTTCACATTTTTCATTATATCAGTGACTTTAATCACATTAAAGAATGTTGATATTATCAACTTAACCATGTTTTCTTCAGCAGCTAAATCAGACAACTGACAACCTGATTCAAATTTCACCAAGCTTTCTTTCTTTAACTTTATTGTGGTTCTCACAGTTTACCTCTTAGCTTTACTGTTGCTATATGAACTTTCTTTGGAGCCATGGTTAGAGTATTTTACATAAATAAAGTGAAAAAAAATTAAAAAGCACAATGATGAATGTTTTAGCTCAGAAACAAAGCATCATATATTGTCTGAGTAAGAGAGGCATTTAGACTGAAGATTACCATATTTGTGTCCATGATGAGAGATCCAAAGTGAGTCACTCTGATAGGTGGGTTTATTGTGCCAACATGGTCAATGAACACATGTGGGATTAATTGAAGGGCCGAAAGATAAATGGTTCAGTGAGCCTCGCCTTTTTGTCGCTTGCTCTTTGATGATTAGACCAGTTTGCAGCTGCCTCAGCTTGTTTTCTGTCTCAATTTGCAAGCTACACTACCTATTGGAGACCTAACCTGTGGACGGTGTAACTATAGTTTGAGATTCCTTCAATACCTGCCTTACCACGTGTGTTAGTTTGGGTAGACTAGAGAAACAAATTCATAAACACCCATGTGGATATAAGGGAGAGTTTATATGCAAGAGGAATGGAACATTGAGTCAGTCTAGTCTCTCTCTTCTAATTGGGAAATATTGTGAGACTTCCCAGAATTCTCAGGAGAAAGCCATGCCCAGACAGAGGCCTCCTTGGCTATCTCCAGAGTGATAGGCTAGACTCCACCCCTACACTCCCAATCATGAAATTGACATCAAGTATATAACCGTCACACCACGCTATTGGAGTGTACATGACTCAGATTGGAGACTGTTGGGCCCTGTCATCTGGCTTACCATTGGTGACCTGCCTTGCTGTTTGCTGCCTATGGCTGCATAGCCTGAATTGCTGTCCAAAGGACTATGCCGGTATTTTAGCTGTCTCTTGGAAGTGAGTTGCATGGAGGCATTTGTACTGCTTTATAGGTTGTTTATTTCTTATGTTGTACCTCTATATCTTTAAATATATATAAAATCATTAGTGTCTTGGTTTTGTTCCTCTAGAGAGCTCTTTCTAATATACACTCTCAGTCCATACAAGATTTTTCAAGTTAGACTTTTATTTAGACTACTGAGCAAAGTTAGGGATGCCAGCAGGTTTTTTCAAAGCTGTGTGAGTAGTGGAAAGTTTGAGTTTAGGGTCCCATACCTCTAGAACTGAGTTATCACTGTACTTGGGGCATCCAACCTCTTTATACAACATGAATACATCAATAATGAAAATACATCACTTCTATTATTTTCATTAGTTGTCAAGTAGATGAAGGGATTTTAAAAGTGGCTTGCTTTATTAAGACTTTTCTTTATCTTTAAGTTTCAAAATAACTGTGATAATAATGTATATAATATCTGCCAATTCCACATTTATTTACATATACAATTCAGTAAAATGGCCATATTGATTATGTAGTGCAACATGCATTGCAGTGAATTATTTGGTATGTCTCATCTACCCATCGTCTTTGTGATTCCCACAATTGACCTCTGTTTTCCTGGGGTGTGAGTCAGAAGTTGGAAAGAGATTCTGATTGAAGTACAAGATTTACTGAAAGTGAGGAGAACTTGAAGTATTTGCTGAAGGAGATCAAGGATTGCAGCATTCAATATGGATGACAACTCATTGTAAAAAAAGCAAAAGTTCTCAGAACTGGGCTAATAAGTAACATGATAAAGGGGGAATAGACTGAAGTTACAAAGAATTTCATCTTGCTTGGATCCACAAGCAATGTAAATGGAAGCCAAAGAAAATAGACTAAATAATACATTGCACTTGCAAATAGACTTAATAATATATTGCATTGTAAATTTACATTGTAAGTAAATTTGCACATCTTTAAAGTGTTGAAGAGTAAATATATCATTTGAAGGATTAAAGTATGCCTAATCCAAAACCATAGTATTTTCAGTTAATGCATATACATGTGAAAATTGGATCTTGCATAAGGAAGACTTCAGAAAGATCAATGCTTCTGAATTATGGTACTTGTGAAGAATATTCAAAGCACTGTGAACAATTAGAAAACAAATCTTTCTCAGAACAAGTATAGTAAGGAAGAAGTACTTCTTATAGAAGAAGAAGAAGGTAGAAATTTGTGTTAGGCCAATTTTTCTAAGGAAACAAATCCAGTGACATATATATATATATATATATATATATATGTAAGAAAGAGCTTTATATAAAGAAATAATCTTAAGAAGGCAGACAAGTCTAACTCAAATCCTTAAGACGATTGTAAAACAGGGCCCTTTTCAGACTTACATAGCAGCAGGCTGATGATGCAGAAAGGTGTAGCAGGAAGATCATAGGCCAATGGTGCAGAGATGTATGGATCCAACATCAGTGAAGCATGGCAGGACTCTCACAGTTGGCAGGCCCATGTGGGCCACCCTAGTCTCAGTGATTTTTGGTGAGGAGGAATGAGAAGTGGCAGAGAGAGAGGGAGGTTCCCAGCTTCTTCTTAGAAGAAGGCCACCCCCCAAATAAGGCATTGTCAGTCTATGGCTTGATTGACAGACTGGATTCCACCCCTACATTTGAATACTAATTCAAGTTGACATAAAATCATTTAATTACCTCAAATGGCATGATTTTCTCTCATGCATTTTGCCCATGTTATTAGGAGAGACCAGTCTCTGAAAAAGGATACCACTTTTGGTACAAAAGAAGGGTAGCTAAAAAAAAAAAAGGAAGACCCTCTATGATATGAACTGACAGAGAAGCTCCAACAATGAGTTCGAACAGATAATTGCAAGAATGTCTCAGGATGGTGCAGTGTTGCATTCTGTTGTGCAATGTGTTGCCATGAGTTGAAATTGACTCACTGGTCCCTAAGAACAATAACAACATAACTGTGTTAGCCCTGGTAGACTAGAAGAACAAATTTATAGACATGCATATGGATATAAGGGAATGGTTTATATACAAAAGGAATGGAACTCTGAAAAAGCATTCCAACCCAGTCCAGTTCAAAGTCATAAGTCCAATATTAGTTCATATGCCCGATACTAGTCTATAATGTCTCTTTCCAATTCACAAAGTCACAGGTCAGTGGGTACAGAATAGCATCCCAGTGCTGGCAGGGGTCTCCCTATGACTCCTTGGTTCCAGGGCTCAGGTTCCATCAACAGCATCCAGTGGTGACAGAAGCAACTCATCGTGGGCAGGGGTCCCCACATGGTCTCTCCAGCTTCAGAGGTTTGGCTCCATTAGGGCAAAGCTGTGTGTCTTCTCCTCCAGTTCCTCAGATGCTGTAATCTTGTCTTGTCCGTGATTCATTGTCTCTGAGTCTAACTCCCAACACTGGGGAAGAAAGCTTCTCATCTTCATGAGGGAAATATCGTGAGATTTCCCAGAAGTCTCAGGAGAAAGCCATACCCACATTGGCCTCATTGGCTACTCAATGGCTATCTGCAGATTAACAGGCTAGACTCCACCCATACATTCCAATCATAAAATTAACATAAGCACATGACTGCCACAATAACATTCAATTATCTCTTTACTTTTTTCCTTACTTTGGGAAGCCATGAAAATTTGTGGAAGGAAATGTGAAATTATCCATCACATTCCCACACTTGTTTAGTTGTACTAAGGGAACCTAAGGTTTTATCAAACTAAATCTCTGGACTTTTGTGTGAAATTTAGATTATATGATTTTATTTTTGTTTTTTGGGTATCACTGCCCTCTGGTGGTCGTGGGTGCTACCCAGTGCTGTTCCTGAGAGCCGCTGCTGGATTTGAACCGCCAAGCTCGTGGGCCACAGTCCCGCACTCAACCACTTAGGCCACCGGGGCTCAGCCGATTATGTGATTATTTTACAAATTCAAATACTGTATGACAGACAGAAATATAAGGTAGACAAACAGATGGGATAGGAATGATAACCAGCCCAGAATGGGCTAGAGATAATCTAGCGTATTTTGTCATCCTTATGATGAAAACATACATTAAAATGTGTAGCACTGCGCTTTGAACATAAGTTAATTTGCTTTACAAAGGAACATGCATTGGGGAAAATAAGAAAACAATTTTTCCCATGTACTTTTGATAGTAAAATCCCAGGCAACATTGGTAGACAATCATGGATTAAATCATGGCACACTTTTCTGAGTCAACTGAAAGAATAAACATGAAGAAAACACACTTTAGATGAGAATCTTAAATACCTGGGGGAAAGTAGAAGCTGAGGACTCAAGAATAGGTGGTTGACTGGAGAAGCAAGACCCCACAGTCATTTAGAATTAAGAGACTTTTAACTGATTTTTTTCTTTTCTTTTTTTTTTTTTTATAATTTTACTGGGGGCTCGTACAGCTACCACAACATTCAGTACATCATTTGTATCAAGCACATTTGCACACATGTTGCCACATACATTTTCAAACATTTTCCACTTGAGCCCTTGGTACAAGCTCTTCTTTAAAAACAAAACAAACAAAAAAAACCTCCCCTTTCCCCTCTCCCCCCTTTTTTTAATGAATCATTTTATTGGGAGCCCATACAACTCCCATCACAATCCATAACAACATCAATTGTATGCAGGCCACTTTTACACACCCATTGCCTTCATCACTCTCAAAACATTCTCCCTCCCTCCTGGCCCCCAGTATCAGCTCCCTATATTACCCTTCCTCCCCGCCTTCCCCTTGAACCTTTAGTGATTTACAAATTGTTATTTTTTTTCATACTGTACACTGTACAATGTGTCCCAACACTTGCTTCCCTGTTGTCCGTGTCCCAGAGAGGAGGCTACGTGTAGATCCCTGAAGTTGATTCTCCCTTTCTATTCCTCCATCCCTCCACCCTCCTGGTATTACCACTCCTAATACTAGTCTTGATAGATCATCTCTCCTAAGTTTCCCATGTTTCCAACTTCACTGTACATCTCCTGGTCTAGCTGAATTTATGTGGTAGAATTGGGGTCATGATAGTGGGTGGGAGGCAGCATTTGGAAACTAGAGGAAAGTTGCATATTTCATAGCTCCTACCCTGTATCTTAACTGGCTCATCTCCTCCTTGTAACCCCTCTGCAAAAGGATGTCACCTCACCTATTGATGGGCTTTGGGTCCCCAATCTGTACTCCCCCTCATTAATAATAATATAAGTTTAGCTCATTGATACCTGACATTGGATCCCTTCACCACCTCATGATCACACAGGCTGGTGTGCTTCTTCCGTGTGGCCTTTATTGCTTCTGAGCGGAATGACCACTTGTTTACTCAAGCCTTTAAGACCCCAGACGCTATATCTTTTGGTAGCCGGGTACCATCAGCTTTCTTCACCACATTTGCTTATGCATACATTTGTCTTCAGTGATCATATCAGGAAAGTGAGTACGCAATGTTATGCTTTTTAGTTCTTGAAGCCTGATATCTAATCCATTTGACACCTCATGGTTCCACAAGCTGGTGTGCTTCTTTCATGTGGACTTTGTTGCTTCTGAGCTAGATGGCTGCTTGTTTACTTTCAAGCCTTTAAGTCCCCAGAGGCTCCATCTTTTGATAGCTGGGCACCATCAGCTTTCTTTGCCACCTTCGCTTATGCACACATTTGTCTTCAGTGATCATATCGGAAAGGTGAGCATCTTGGAATGCCAATTTAATAGAACAAAGTGTTCTTGCAATGAGGAAGTACTTGAGTGGAGGTCCAATGCCCATCTGTTGTCCTACTACTAACCCTATAAGTATGCATGTTAATCTCTTTCCCCATCCTCACATAAATATATGCCCCTATCTACATACCTGTATTTGAACCTCTATAAATGCTCATTATCCCCCAGTTCCTTCCTCTATTTCCATTTGGTTCCCTCTTGTCCCACTATTTTGCACAGTCTCCATTTGGGTTTCAGTATTTTCTCTCTGTTACATTAGTCTTAATCAATCCCTATTGACTTTCTTTTTTAGAAGAAAATGATTTAGTTCCTCAAAAGAATATGACACATTTTTGATGACTTTCAATTTTAGGGCCAGAAATAGCACTTCATTTTTTCTGAGATTATCCCTGCTACTAGCATACAGGATTTGAGATGTATACCATTCCTCTTGCTGGGCACTGAACAACTTGTTACATATTTGATTAGCTAGTTTTCAGCTGTGTGGGAGAATTAAGCAACAATCGTCACCCATTCTGAGGTAGACTGTATGGGGGGTTAAAAACCAAAACAAAAAATGGAGCTTTTTTCCCCCTACTGCATGGAGTTTCTTACCACCTTCAAAGTACTCTCCTTTACTTTTAATATGTTTGTCAAATCTATGATTCCATTTTTGGAAACATTTTTCAAACTAATCTGTTTGGATGGCTGACAGCACCTCCCGCATTTTGTCTTCATCAACTGTATGTCCTCAAATTGCTGTTCTTTCATTTTCTTCTTCATTTGCAGAAACAAAATGAAATTACATGGAACAAGGTCAGGTAAGCAAAGTATGTGGGGAAAGAGTGGCATGATGTTTTTTTTTGCCCCAAACTGACACACTTAGTGGACTGAGTGAGCAGGTGCACTGCCATGGTGGCAAAGCCAGTCCTCCTTTTACTACATATAAGGCCTTTTTTTGTCACATACTGCTATACAGTCTTTTCAGAACATTTAAATAGAAACCACGATAAAGAGACCTGGTGGAACAAACCCCAAGTACAGTATGAGTGAAAGTTGTTCAGGAATTGATGGTTGTCCAGAATGAGATTGATTAGCACTCAACATTTTACCTTTTTTGAAAAGAGAAAACCACTCGTACACTTGAGATTTTCATGGTGTTGCCCTTGTAAGCTGTGTTCAACATCACAACACTTTCTGCAGCATTTTTCCCAAGTAGGAAACTAAATTTCATAGCTACACACTGTTCTTAAATCTATCATGCTCAAAAATGATGTTGGAGTGAAATTGCTTTTATTGCTTTTACTAAAAAATTCACCCTGATGAGACAGGCCCTTCCCAGGTGATGCCACTAGATACACAAACTCAGAGTAAATTGCTTGATGCTCGCCTCATGTGAAAATATGTACTATGAAAACTGTCCAGTAGAATCTTTTTCCATTTTTTGGGAGGGAGGCATACCCCCCACATATATGAAGCCCATGATAAGACCCCGATACTTCACTGCATAATCAGACACTTGAACTGAATCATAAATTCTAGGCCTTATGGGATAGCACTCACCTTTGGAAGGCATGATAGTGGAGAAGCTTATAGTAAATTGAAGCAAATGCTAATAATATTTAGAAAGATACAAGCCTGAGTCCGGGTATTTGACACTTTGGCAGAATTAAAAAGTATGATAGAGCAAAAGTTCTCAAAGTATGTATGTGTAAGGAACCAGGTTTTACATTTAAAAATTTTTATGTTTACTCTTATACTGATATTTGTAAAATAGAACACACATTAATGACTAGGAACTTAATATGAATTCCCATTTAAAATTATATTTAATAACTACATGATTCATCAAATTATTAAAGTTTTAAAATATTAGAACTTAGATTTTTGAACTGGCACACTTTAGAGAACACTGGAGCTCATTTTTAATTTTGTAAAGTGGAATTTCATAAAGTATGAATTAAATTTTTTTTGGTTTTTGTTTTTAACAAACACAAAATCATCCCAAGTGGTAGAACTACTTGAGAGAGACAAAGAAATGTCTTTTTTTACACCTCCAGGTAAAAAACTGGGAAAACCTATGTCTGAAAAACCAAAACCATGCTCATTGCTATTAAGTCAATACAGACTCAGAGTGACCATGCAGGATAGAAGAGAACTACCCCTGTGAGTTTCTGAGACTGTAACTCTTTAAGGGAATAGCACAGAGCAACTGGCACATTTTAGCGCTTGCCTTGCAGTTAACAATCTAATGCTGAGCTATGACAAACTATGGCATCAGAGCTCTTAGGAAATATATATATGATTAAGAAAATTAGAATACTCTCTGGAAGGAAAACCTTCATTTAACACCACTTGGGGGAACTCTTCATTCACCTTTTAAAATATGGTGTATGAGGAGAAAATGGCTTCACTTTTCTCACTTTTGAAATAATTAAAAAAAACTTATTTAGTAATTTTTCTTTATAATTTCTGAAAAAAGAATCTAAAAACCTATTGTCTAAGGCTGTTTTCATAAAAAAGATAAAAGAAATTCTCTTCTTTTTTTAATTAAAAATATCGTTTTGAGGGCTGAACCCTGGTGGCGTAGTGGTAGTGCGCGCGACTGCGGCCCACTGGGATGGAGGTTCAATTCCAGCAGTGGGGCTGAGCCTCCTACTCCCACCACCAGAGAGCAGTGATCCCCCCCCCCAAAAAAAAAAACAACAAAAAGATATCGTTTTGATAGATATAATCTCCAAATACCAAACTCACTGTCATTGAGTTAATTGGGACTGATAGTGAAGCTGCAGAAGAGAGGAGGTTCGTCCCTGTGGGTTTCAGAAACTAGATTTCTACTGGTGGCTTTGAATGACTGTGATTGTGATTCATAGCTCAACACTAACACAGGTTCTAGATTTTTATTTACCACTCCTAATCATAATGCAAACATATCAATTTATTCCTCTTCATTCCAAAATTTTTGAACATGTACATATTTGCTATGAATAGATAATAATATATAATGCAGACCTTAACTAGAACAATAAGAGTAGAACTAGAGAAAGTGAACAGATTTAGACATTTCACATAGGAGAGGGAGCATCTAATTTGAGAGGGAAAGAAGTAATAGGGGAGAGTTAAGTCAAGGGGATTGTCAAATTTCTATCTTGGTTAAGCATAAATGGAACACATTCATAGATATGGGAATATGGAAAAACTGGTAAAGATAAGGAGGGGGATTGATTAATTTGACTATGTTGAATTTTTTAAATTATTGTGGATCATGGAACTAATTATAGTTTGCAGAGTAATGCTTCCGTAGAATTTTGAAACCAGGGATATCACAACTATGCATAGAACTTCCTTTAATAATCTGACACATGTGGTTTATTATAATTTAAAAAGTAAGCTTTACAACATTCCTTGTGTTCATACAAAATTTCCTTATGCCATGTTTCAGAATAAGCAAGAATTAGGGGGTTATAGGGGATAGTACTGATAAACTCAGCTGACATTTAAGCCATAGAAAAAGAAAGAATTGGATTTATTAAATGTCATTTAAACTTTTTCTAACATTTCTATATTAGAATCAAAGGAACATATGTGGCTAATATTTAATTATTACCTGCTGATTTTGGGATATTCTAAATTAGCATGCTATGTTAGAGAGGAATCTGAAAATCTAACATGATTGAATAGATAATAAAAATGGATATAGGCAGTGAAATTTATACCAGGGGCTCAGTAGAAAGCGTTTGTAAATGAAGATGACAACATGTGTGCAAATGTGCTTGATACAAATGATGTATTGAATTTTATAACAGCTGGTAGAGCCCCCAATAAAATTATTGGAAAAATGGATATAGGCAAGTGATTATGGGATTCATAATAACTTCTAAAGAAATATGGTCATTTAAATATGATAATTAGAAGGGAACCCTTCTAGACTTGTTTGTCTCTGAGGTCACTTGTATGTATTTTATACAACTGTTAATAGCCCATGTATTTAATGCCTATTGTATGTTAGGTCTGAAGACACTATGCTGAATAAGATGTTTGTGGTTAGGGGAGCAGGTAGACCAGTAGGTACATCACTCTAATGCAGTGTAATGAATGTGGTTAGAGAGATCAGTTAACCTGCTGTGGAGAGAAAGGTGAACTTTTCCAGGCCATGAGTGCATTTAGAAAATATATGACACACGTTTCCAAGGACTGGTGACAAGAAAGAAGGAAACAGAGCAATGAAGAGCGCTAGTCCAGCTATGTGTCATACTGACATCAGAGGGAAAACAGGGAATGACAAGGCATAAGGAACAGTGAGATGTCCCAGAAAGGGATTGTTACACTTAAGAGTCAATGTAAATTTCCCAACCTTTTAGTAATCTGTATATGTGTATTACATATTGGTTTTGCACTGATGTAAACAGCCTTTGTCTTCCTGCTATATCTTCATTCAAGTGTAGTCTACTCCCAGATGCCTTTTGCAAAGCAAAGGGAGTCAATTTTAGTGGAAATCAAAGATATCCACTTGGTATTAAATATAGAGGAATATATGTGAAGTAATGGATGAATCCTGGAGGCAGAAATTCTTAGGATCTGGCATTTTTTCCCTTTAAATTTTTATTGTGGTACCGGGGCACTAAGTTTGGGCTAGACTTTGAATTTTTTTTTTTTCAAAATTGAAATGGTTTTTCAAACCCATTTAATTGAGAGTTAATACAGATGTACTATCATTCTGTGGTTCAGTCACAAAAGTGTTAGGTAGACTAGTATTGGGGAAAGGGTGTCCATCGCGCATGCTTGGAGGTTCAAGCCATTGGCCAGTGGTACACTGCGCCTGCTCAGCGATCCAGGCTTTTGGCCTGAAGTGCTGCACCTGAGTTGGCTCACCTAGACCAGGTGAATTCAATTCAGCCAGTGGGGTTGACTAGGGTCATTAACCATGCCTCCTTGCCAAAGGACTGAAAAGGGGGGTGGGGAGCCAGGAGCCAATCTAGTGACTTCTTTCGAGCAACTTCCTGGCAGGCAGATGGAAGTGAGGGACCCTGTGGGTGCCTCTGTAAACCTGAAACTTCTTTCAAAAACTTGTTTAGATTACAAACCAGGTTCAGCATGAATTCTTTCTCATGCAGCGCCAAGGTTCGAGGTATATGGCTGTTCTCAAGGAAACCTAACAAAAGTAGGAGCGTACAATTGCTACCACATCCGTTTCAAAACATTTTTTTTCCTGAACTACTTGACATTAGCTGCCTTTTACCAAGCTCAACCCCTGCATTTTCCTCGGATAGATGTTTGTCCTTGAGCCAATATTATTTATTTACTTGTATTTTTAGATTTTATTTTGGTGCCATACAGCAAATTTCAAATACTTGAAGCTACAATTTGATAAATTTGACTTAATGACATAATGATTATGATAATCAAGAGAATGAACAGATCTCCAAAGTTTTCTTAAGTACTTCTGCGATTCTTCTTTTTTCTTCTCTGTTTCCCCATTCCTAAAGAGCCAGTGAAATGCTGTCTGTTGCTCCAGGTTACTTTGCATGTTCTATAATTCCATGCAAATGAAATCTTGCAATATGTATTATTTGTTTCCAGATTATTTTAGTTAGCATATTTGTTTAGCATTGCTGTGCATATTGATAAATAGTTGTGGGAAACAGAACTGAGAAAGAGTGTATGTGAACAAACTCTCCATTCTCATATATTATGGATTCTGGGTGGCTGCGGCTTCATGTTCATGGGTTAGAGATACGTTCCAGTCACATTCCTCTAAGTAAAAGTTCCTCATGATGCCCCCGGGAGCAATGTCAATCTTACAGTGCTTGCCAGTATGTGGTTGCTCCTATATACACTGGAAGGTCAACGGCTTGAAGGCTTCTTGCAGAAAGGTTGTTTGCCATCAAGAACAATCAGACTCTATTGTCTGTCCCACCCTAGATAGGGCCCACTTCTTTCTGATAAGAATTATAGATTATTCCCCTGGAGAAGTGCTCTGAGACATCAAAAGTCAAGCCAGCTAGAAGTGACTAAATTTAGGCTGCCATCTTGACTCTAGAATCTGTCCATATTCTTATGTATATACATACCTTCATATGAATATCTCTAGTGCCTCCCATGCAACAAAAAATACCTGATTTATGGCAGATGGGGACTGGTTCTGCTACCACTACAATCCACCTGCTCACATGGCCAGCTCAGTGTGACACTTTTTGACAAAAAAACAGTATGTTTCTCTTGCCCCAGACATCTTACTCATTTTTACTTTTCCACGAATGAAGAGGGACATGAAAGGAAAACGATTTTCTCTTGGTAGATAAATAAGACTGGAATAACTGGATTCTGTGGGTGCATGTATAATTTAAGAAACTGCCAAGTTGCTTTTTATATGGATTGCATTATTTTACATGTTCGTAACACTGTATGATCATGTCAGCTGTCGCACAATTGTTAATTTTTGTTAACACTTGGCAAAGTCAGTCTTTCAATGTTATCCATTTTAAATGAGTATGTGAAAGAGCATCGATAGTGCCTTGGTTAAGCACCCAAGTGCCAGCAAAAGGAGGGAGGACGATCTAGTGATCTGCTCCTGCCTCCTTAGGCAACCTGGTGGTCCCTGCTCCCGGGAGGTCACCATATTGATGCTGAACTTAGTGCGGATACCCGATCAGCATAGCGCCCTACAGCCCAGTACTCCTGGACTCAAGTGATCCTCCAGCCTCAGCCTCCCAAGTAGCTGGGACTACAGGCACACGCCACCATGCCTGTCTACACCCCTACATCTCAATCATGAAATTAACATTAACACATGACCGCCACATGATGAAAAATCAAAGACTGTAGCTTTCAGTGTGGATTGGAACTAAATATAAAAGAAACTAAAATCTCACAACTGCACCAATATGTGACATAATAATGAACAGAGAAAAGATTGACATTGTCAAGGATTTCATTTTGTTTGGATCCATATTTAATGCTTACTGGGTAGTTACATATCTCATGTTCATTTGAGGGTATTAAGAGTGAAGGGGTGGAGTCTAGCCTGTCAATCGGGTCACAGCCTGATGATAAATCTTGGTGGGCATGGCCTTCTCATGAGGACTCTCAGTACTTGCTCTTCTCTTTGGAGTTGGGCCAAACTCTCTCGGTGCTTCACTTTCTTGTTTTAGAGCTACACTGGGAGAGCTGGAGGAGCCATGTGGAGACCTGCACTGGCACTGAAATGCACCCGCCACTCTGAATCCACAAGCCATTTCACTCATGGACCTGTGATCTTGCAGCATTTGGCATCATTATTTATGGACTTCTATCAAACATATAGGCTAATATCAAACCTATGGAATTGATCTGGACTGGGATGATTTTTCAATATACAATTTCCCTTTGAAATAAAGCTCTCTTTACACAAATATGAGTGTGTGTGGATTTGTTTCTCTAGTCAACTCTGCCCAACACACTTACAAAAGCAGCAGGAAAAAATGAGACTATGTATTGCTTTGGGCAAATCTTGTGCACAAGACCTCTTGAAAGTGTTGAAAAGCAAGAATGCCTCATCAGAGACAAAGGTGTACCTGAATCAAGTCATATTTTCTTTTTCTTTTTTTTTGTGGACATCACTGCCTCTGGTGGTCATGGGCGCTACTCAGGGTCGCTCCTGAGAGCAGCTGCTGGATTTGAACCGCCAAGCCTGCGGCCTGCAGTTCTGCACTTAACCACTTACACCACCGGGACTCAGCCCCTCAAGTCATATTTTCAAATAGCTTATCTGCATGTGAAATTTGGATTATGAATAAGGTAGAATGTAGAAGAACCGATACATTTGGTATTGACAAAAAATATTGAAAGCACCTTTATATTGCCAGAATAGCAAACAAATATTGGAAGTTATAAAGCTAGAATGATGTTTAGAATCAATGATGGCAAGGCTTTGTCTTACGCATGTTGGATATGTAGAAAGTGGTCCTTAGAAAAGGACGGTATGGATGGTAAAAGTAGAGGATGATCAAAAAGGGGGAAGAGGAGTTGACACAATGGACTCAAACATAAAAACAGCTGTGGAGATAAAGCCACCTGTTGTACTTATGAGTTAGAATTTATTCAATGGCACCTAACCACAACAAATTAGCATGGATTCATAGTGAAGTATATGTGTATAATATGTTTTATATAATTTGAAACTATATTAAAACATATATACACAAAGATTAAAACATTTTAAGCAAGACACAGTTTGCTCCTTTGTATTCTTATGTTCTATGATTTTATAGCATAAATATATTTAAATCAGAAAACAAAGAAAAACTTTTGAATCAGAAAACAACAGCAAAACATATTTATGGTCTGAAAGGTTTTTTTTTTTTTGCGTCTAATCCAAAATTTAACCATGCAGTGACTTAGCCTTGCAGACTTTTGCAAGAATAGAGAGATAGCATGTGCTCTCTCTAATGCATTCTTTGTAAATGCTATATGATGTTTGGTAAGTACTGGGGTGCAATGTACAATTCAGCATCTTTTTTCTTGTTGCTTGGTTTTAGGTACATTCTCTCTTTAGAGAATTTTTCAAAATAGACTATGTCAACTTTGGTCAAGCCACCCTTTTGTTTAGCTTTCCTTCCCCTCATATGTAGGATGCCCTTCTGCATTCTTCAGATGCAGTCGGAGTGTCACTTCCATCTTGATAAAGTGTCCTATACATATATGTTCTTAGTATATTTTTGTGTTCTTGTTCGTATGTAACATTGCCTTCTCCCATGGACAATTTCACAAATTTTCACTTCACTCTTTGTGGAAAGATTCTTGGTCTGCCCAAGAATTCTGTGAGTTATCAAAATCACTTTGGCTGAAACTTCCTGCCTATACCAAGTAAGATCACCTTGCCTTCTCTCACATAACCTACTCAATTAGGCATTTCTAACATAGGGCAGTTTTTCACTTAGTGTCTTATGGGTCATAAACACAAAGTCAAGTGCTTAGGATATGCTGCCCACCTTTACTCAATTCAGTTATATGTAAATGGATGTCCTTGGGTGACTCCTGGGAGAAAGACTGGATTTTCTACTTCTATATGTTTTGATCGTGATAGGAGTTGTATGACCCCCCAATAAAATGATTAAAAAAAAAGAGCTTTAAGTGAGGGCTCAAGTATAAATATTTTAGAAATGATGGTAATATATGCACAATCATGCTTGATACAATTGATATATAAAGTGTTATAAGAGCTGTAAGAGCTCCCAATTAAATGACTTTTAAAAAATGTTACAGCTTGGAAATGCACAAGTGTTTCCTATAAGTCCACACTGACTCCATGGCAGTGAGTTTGGTTTATATCGCCTGACTTTACAAAACAGATTTCAAGTAAGCTTTTTATGTACAAGCAGCATAAGTAGATCACCAAGAGCATTTCATATTATTGATGCTTTAAATAATTTATACTTATTAAGCATATGTACTATATCATAATCACAACATTGATATTTGCAAAAAATGTATAGTTTCTTTTTCTTCTCCTAAAGAGATATTTATTTTGCAATACATTTAGAATGCTCCCATCTGTATTAAGTTTAACTTCAAAAATATTTGGTATCTGTTCTGTATCTCCATCCGAGTGAAAGCTGCTCTGTCCTTCCACTATAATCTATTACTATTATATTTTCTGCAATGCATTATACCATGTGTAACCAATATTTTAAAATTATAGGGAAGCATCTGCTTCTGTTTTAATGTCTTGATAAAAGTGTTGTAAATATTATAGCTGGATAAGATTCCTTAAAGAATCTGTTTCATTTCACCTGGAAACTATCTTAATTCTTAAATCCCTCATCCAGATGTTTCATCTAGCAGATGAAATACATAGCTTTTAATCAACTTCTTTGTTAATTGGTAATGGAACTTATGCAGTCTTATATTTTTAAGAAAGGGTATTAAAATTTCAAGGTAAACAAAGAGACAGTGATAAAACATTTACACCTGTAACATGCAATTAACCTTTTAGAATATAGTGTTCATGTTCATTTAATTACTCCAAGCCTGCAAATTATACTCGGAATGCAAAAATCACTATAAGAACTGGTTAGCGCCACCAGAGAACACTGTCCATGCGACTTCATTCAGGAAGCTCTCTCTGTTGGCGAGCCTCTGTTCTAGTTATTGACTCTTCGTGGCCCCTTCCCTCAGTGATAATCATTTTAAACAAGCTTGTGGTGGCAGCTGGAAGGTTGCCCTTTCTCCATTAAGACATATATCCCAGTGGGATCAGAGAGCAGTTAAGACTGTAGCAATAAACTCAAGTTAGGCTATATTCAGTTTGTTGCTTTTAGGTAGGGGTGAAGGGGCAGAGATCAATTTACTGTGCTCTTTCCTGGAAAATCTTAACAGACTAGTAGACTAGAAATTGGCCTTAGATATCATCTAGTCCAATAACCTCTTTGTGCATTAAAAAGAGTTTCATAAGTATTAAGCATAAAACCCCAGGGAAAAATACTGTCATTCTGGGTGTTGCTATCTGTGTAAAATTTATATAAACTATCATTTCACTCTTTGTGGAAGAACAGTTGAGAATTGTGAGCTTCGCTCATGACCCCAACTTCCTCCAGAGACTGAATTTGATGGAGATCACCTTGGCTCCTTCCATGTGTGTCTTAAAATTGCACAGAATCTAATCTTTTTTCTTAATTTCTCAACAATATATTACTCTTTCTCCAGATGCTTGCTGTACAACACAATATATCTCTCTTGCTTGTACCCAAACCCTACTTGATTTTTTTTTCTTTTTTTTAAACTCATTTTATTGGCGGATCATACAGCTCTTATCACAATATATACATACATACATTGAGCCAAACACACTTGTACATTTGTTACAATCATCATTTTCAAATCTTTTTCTTTTTTTTCCCAATAATTTTATTGGGTGCTCTTATAGCTCTTATAACATTCAATAAATCATTTGTATCAAACACATTTGTATACATGTTGACATCTTCATTTCCAAATATTTTCTATTTGAGCCCTTGATATAAACTCCTCTTTCCACGTCCTTTTAAAAAAAAATCATTCCATTGGGGGCCCACACAACTCCCATCACGATCAACACACACATATTTGCACATCTGTTGCCATCATCACCCCTGACACATCCCCCCTCTACTCAGGCTGGCAGTACCAGCTCCCCGTATTTACCCTTCCTCCCCCCATGAACTTTTAATAATTTACATTGTCATTACTTTTTCATTCGGTACTCAGTCTGATGTGCCCCTTCAACCACTTCCCTGCTGTCCCTACTTGAGTTTTCATTGGAATACTTTATTACTTCTTTTATGTGTCTTCCTTTTCAATTAGCTGATTTAAGTTTGTTTAATAATCAAAGAAAAGTTAGTTTCCTGATTAGAATAATTCTTGTATCAACTATGATATGTATTGCTCTAGATTTAATTGTTATTACCCCCCTCCCCCAACCAAAACAAAATTCTGAAGTTGAAATTCTAACTCCTACCGCGGCTCTGAGGAAGCTGCTCTGAGGATGAAAGATCAGGCTTTCTACTCCCATAAAGAGTTCCAGGCTTGGGAAGCCACAGGCACTTTTCTGTATGGCTGCCATGAGTCCCCATCGACTCCATGGCAGTGAGTTTAGTTTTTTTGGTTTAATACTTGTTAAAGGGGCTTTGTTTGGAAAGTAAATCTTTAAATATGTCATAGGTTATAAGCTACGTTTTAAGTTGTAGGTTGTAAGTATGAGGCTATATTGGACTAGGGTAGATCCTTATCCAATTAAAGTGATGAATATGTAAGATTTCATGTAAGAAGAGAAGAGATACAGAGGAATAGCTAAAAAGAAGAAGATGGTCAAGGTAAGATGAATGTTTCTATCAGAGAACATGCGAAGCTACTTAAAGCTTGGAAAAAAGACTCTCTCTTTAGAGCCTTTGGAAACAGCATGGTCTTATTTTTCACCCAGATTTGAACTTTTAGTTTTGTAACTGCAAAGCACTATATAAACACAAGAGGGCTTCAAAAATCTTACTGAAAAGTTCCATGATACTTATTTCCGTTTTCCCCATGAATTTTTGAAGCCCCTTTTATATATTTACTCTACCAGTCTTTATCATAACTGTATAAGCCATAATCTACTAATTTTACAGATAAAGGAACTGAAGTTAAGAATGCCACAAAACTAATGAATAGATGTGAACCTAGGTTTATATGCAGATCATTTATTTTTAATCCCATAGTTTGACCTACCCTCTTTCTTTTAAATGCAAATCAAACCAAACCAACATCTATCTCGTTGCTTCTCACTCATAATGGTCCTCTGAAACGTAAGGGAACTGCTTATGTTCTTGGGTTTCTGTGACTGCAAACCTATCCAGAAGCAAAACCCTCATCTTTCCACCTAAGAGCAACTGGTGAGTTAGAACTGCTGACCTTGTGGTTAGCAGCTCAACAAGTAACAATTCACACAAGCTGGGCACATTAATAAAATACAGAGGCAAACTTTATGATGTCACTTGATTCATTGCTCTTTTATTTTATTCCTGCTGTGGTCAGGAGGTCTCAGAGTTTACTCTGACTTGTAGGACCCCTTGCTACGGAGTAGATTTGCTCCATATATCTTTCTTTTGTCTGTAATGTTGACAGAAGCAGATTACCATGTCTTGCTCTCAAAAAACTGTTGAGTGGCTTTAAATGCACTGCAGTTTGTGCTAAGTGCTTATTTATTTATTTATTTATTGCACCGCCAAACAAAAACAAAACCAGAAAACCTCACAGCTTCTGAATCAATTGCTGATCATGAAGCTCCTATGGTACAGATTAGAATTGCCCCTGTGGATAACAGAAACTGCAACTCTTTCTGGCATGAAATGTCTCATCTTTCATCTCAGGATTTGGAGCTCTGGTGGTGTAGTTGCTTGTTGGTATCTCATTGATCTGTCTGATCAGCAGTTTGAAACCACCAGCATTTGCACAGGAGAAAGACTGGTTGTTTCTGACTGCTGACCGCAGGTCATGCGGAACCTACTGTGCCAGCAGCCTCCTTTTGGTACCACCAGGATCATTAACTAATTGGATTAAATTCAGTGTGTCATATGCTACAGATAAAGGTAATACACACCCATGCACACTCCTGTAACACATATTCAACACCTGTGGCAGTCAAGAAAGCTAACCACTATTCTGTCAGTGAAATCTGCTCATTACATTGTTAAACAACTAAAATGTTTTTTTTTTTGAGGACTAAAGTGTGCCTGACCCAAGTCATGTTATTTTCACTCACCTCATATACATGCAGAAGTTGAACAATGAATAAAGAAGGCCAGAGATGCATTTAAATGATTGTATTGGGAAAGAATACTGAAAGTAGTGTGGACTGTAAGAAGAACAAACAAGTCTCTCTTGCAAGAAGTAATGCCAGAATACTCCATGGAAGCAAGGATGACTTGTGCCTCTTGCACATGGGACATATCATGAGGAGAGACCAGTCCCTGGAAAAGGACATCAGTCTTTCTTAAGTGGGAAATTAGCAAAAAAGAGGAAGACCTTCAATGAAATTGATTGACACAGTGGCTACAAAAATGAGCTCCAACAAGAACAGGAAGTGAAAGAATGAGAAAAGATTGGGGAGTGTTTTATCTGTTGGTCATAGAGTAGTTATGAATCAGAGGAAACCTGATGATACCCCAACATGACAACTTAATATATAGAGAGATATATAAAGTCCCTAGATCTATTTCCCTGTGAACAAAGTCCCTATGAACAGTTTCTATTCCTTAAATCTCTCTTTAAGTTGAATTTGTATTGAAGTCAGAGCAATTAGATATGATTCATATCTAATACCAGATATTTATCTTATGTAAAATTAAAAAAAACAAACTTACTGCCATTTAGTTAATTTTGATTCATAGAGACCCTACAGGATAGTATAGAAATGTCCTTGTGAGTTTTGGAGAATGCATCTCTATCATCTATCTATCTATCAATCATCTACCATTTATCTATCTATCTATCTATCTATCTATCATCATCATCATCATCATCATCATCTATCTATATCATCTCATTGTTATCTAGTCCAGGTAGAACTGCCCCTTTGAGCTTCCAATACTGTAGCTAGTTTTGGGAATTGAAAGCCAGTCTTTCTCCTCCTGATAAACTGGAGGCTTAGAACCCTGAGCTTGGCAGATCACAGTCCAACTTATAACCACTATGCTACCAGGGCTCCTTTGTTATATATCAAGGATTTGTAAAAGTGTGTGGATATGTGAAATTAAGAATGAATGGATTTTGAATCCCTTTCATGTAGTGTACTTATCTATTCATAAAAATTAAATAAATACTTCCAAATATACTAAAACATCTTTAACATACTACAACAATGGTACTAATATACATCACAACTATGAACCACTGTACATATTTCAAGTTTTTAATATAATAAGTCATGTGGTGACTGGTTCATAATTACTAGTTACATGTAAGTTCTATGTTAATAATTTGGGGACTACCTATATCATTTGATACACAGGCATTCACAAGCATATGTTTAATTATAATCCATAAAGTTTTCTTTAGCAGGTATTTGGAAGTATCTTACCAAACATTTCTTCCTGGTGTCCATCAGAAAGCTTCACTGAAATCTATTCAATATCATAGTAATACCCATGTCTCCACTGACACATGAGTGGTAGCTGTTCATCAGTTCCAATGGCTGAGAATTAAACCTGGTTTTCAGCAGGAAAGGAGATAATCCTATCACCTAACTACAGTTACCTCTATTTTCTCTCTTTTACACACACAAAGATAATCTGCTTAATAAATGCATAAATAAAAATATCAAAGTTATAAAATAATTTTCACTCTTGTACTCTATTGCCTCTCCTAATCATTTCTTAAATGTGTGCAATAAAACTTTCCTTTCTTTGGTTCTCCTATCAACTTTATGGCGTAACACTTAATTGTCCTCATTCTTTCACATATGATAGTTTTTTTTTCTCTACATTATATCAGTCAGAAGTTTTGATTCAGAATTCTGTGGTGAGATATTGAAAACTTGCTCACGTCATATCTAAGTGTGACTATACTATGTAGGTACTTTATTATATCTATCAATACTTTAACCTCTTTAAAAACCAGAAAACTGGGTGGCCTTTCTATGGTTTAGAGTGATTTTTGTCTTATCTCTCTCTCTCTCTCTCTCTCTCTCTCTCTCTCTCTCCACATTTACACACACACAAAACTATATATAGGACACCTTTAAATGTCTTCCCCTTTCCTGATCATTTTCAGGATTGTTTCTTGAACTGTTGAGCCAGCTGGGTCTTCTTTGTTACTGTGACTGGTCAGTTGTTCTCTTCTTTTCGAGGTATATTTTTTCCTTTCTATTCTGTTGGAGACAAAATATGGCCTCTGCCACTAGCACCTGCCCTCTAGTTAATAAGGGTCTGCCCTGAGTCTTACCTGGCACCAGCCCTCTTGGATTCTCCATATCCTCTCCCTGAGCATTCTCATCTGTAATTCCCAAAGGGAAACTGAAGCCAGAAACTTTGCCTTGGACTTATCGATCATCTAGCTAATAAACATTCTGTTTTTATCCCTTCTATTATGATCTCATTTGACCAAATATGGTTGAGCACAGGTTTTTCCCTAGAGCAGAGGTGCTCAATATGTTGATCATGGTCATACAAGTAGTGTGGGTAGAGCACATGGCACTAATAAAATGGATGTAAGCCTATCATCAATCCCGTCACTTAATCGATATTCAGCACAGCCAATAAGATGCAAGCTTAGGTATTGTGGCAGTCATGTGCTTATGTTAATTTCATGATTGAGATGTATGGGTGGAGTCTAGCTTATTAATCTGGAGATAGCCATTGAGTAGCCAAAGAGGTCTCCATGTGGGCATGGCTTACTCCTGAGACTTCTGGGAAATCTTGCGATATTTCCCTTGTGGAGATGAGTAGCTATCTTCCCAGTTGTTGGGAGTTAGTCTCAGAGACAATGAACTACAGACAAGACAAGATGGCAGTGTTCGAAGAGCTGCAGGAGCCAGAGGAGAAGCCACATGGTTTTATCCTGATGGAACCAGACTTCTGAAGCTGGAGAAACCACATGGAGACCTCTGCTAGCGATGAGTTGCTTCTACCACCACTGGATACTGTTGATGGATCCTGAGCCCTGGAAGTGAGGAGTCCTGGGGAGAACCCTGCTAGAGCTGGGATTTTGCACCCACTGACCTGTGACTCTGTGAGTCAGAAGGAGACTTTATAGACTGATATCGAGCATATGGGCTATTATTGGACTTACGACTTTTGGCTGGACTGGGTTGGGATGCTTTCTCAATGTTGCATTCCTCTTGTATATAAACCTTTCCCTTATATCCATATGCATGTCTATGAGTTTGTTTCTCTAGTTTACCTGGACTGACACAGGTATCAAACACATGTACAAACAACGGTGCTAATTGCAGCAAAACTGACAAGCTAAGTTGTTGTCAAATTTTAGACCTTATTGTTTCTCTCTCTCTCTTTTTTCCTCTTAAACATAAGAAAGGATATTTGAATGAGTGGGGGAGCTGACCAAGTAAGAAGACAAGATCTTATCACTTTCATATGGAATGGGAGATTTTGACACTACAAGCTGATATTCAGTTGAAGTCCAGAGCGGGCATGGACAGTTTTGGAACTTACCCAAACATGAGAAAATGTGCTACCTCCTTGACTGCATTATTTGTCTCTACTTATTTATGTGAGTCTGATTTTTCACACATAAAAATCATTAAGTCCAAGTAATGTTCCACCATGACAGATGATCATTTAGAAGTGTGCTTGAGGCTGGTTGTCAGCAACTACTGTCTGGACTATGCATCCCTGGCTCATTCTATTCAGTGCAAGTTATCAGAGTAAACAGGTAATGACAAAAATGTACATAGTTAATTGTGCAACTCATGCGATTATGCAAGGTGCATAAGTATACATTGTACATATAAAGAATTCTCAATGCATTTGTGAAAAATATAATAAAAATAAATATATGTTTTGTGTTTTTGTAGTTTGTAGGTCATTCTGACTTGGTCATTTTATAAATTGCTCACCTGTTAAAAAAGTACGAACACCCTTGCTCTAGAGGCTGGCATCCCAGCTTTAAGACTAAAATTTTGCCAGTTTCCCTACTGTCGACTGGAATTTCCATGTTAATCAGTGGGGTCTTCTTTATCTATCTGGATATAGTGCCCTGTCCATGGAGTTCTTCATGATAGGAAAGTAAGAACTATGAATACTACTATCTGTTCTTTATTTTTCTCCACAAAGCCTGAATTTCAATACTACTGGATCTATGAATGGTTCATGAATGTTATCTTTGGTACTAAAGCAAATCAATATCAACTTCTTCTATGGGACTTGTCAGTTTTTTTCTTCAATTTTTTCTTTAATTCTAAGACTTGTGACTTAGCTTTGGAAGTGGATCATAAGAAGATGGAACTAAAATATATTGGGTAAACATTTTTAGACTATTATCTTAAGTGTGTCTCTTTGGCTCATCCCAATGCTCCAAAGTTACTGTGTTCAGTAGCCAAATGAGTTCTATATTGTTTCTTAACTGATTGAAGACTATAGTGCTTTGAATTTATTACCAAAATAGGGAATAGAGATAGACTGTGGGAGAAATATTCTGCAACAGCTTTTAAAAATCTGAGTCACTGATACATTTAATACATGTATTTAAGTAAATGTTTATTGGTGATTTAATCTATGCATACTCTTAGAATTATACCTTTACATCTAAGAGCACCTTATAATTACACCTAGACTGTTCTTCCCTTTCCTTATCTTTCACATATATATTGTAAAATTCCAATTCTGGCTAGACATTACCTGTGTTGGTTTGTGTTGACTAAAGAAACAAATCCAGGGAGACTCAAATGTGCATAAGAAAGAGCTTTATATAAAGGAGCAATTGTTGATTGAGAAAAATTCCAGTCCAATCCAGATTAAGTCCATAAGTCTAATATTAACCCGTATGACCAACACCAGTGTGTAAATTCCTCTTCAGACTCACTATGATGCTGAGTGCAGGAAGATCATGGATTAGGGGGTGGATGGAGTGGTGGTGTAAGCATCTCAGTACTTTTGTGGGTCTCCATGTGGCTCCTCCAGCTCCAGGACCTTAGCATAGCTCCATGGGTCTTGTCAGCAGGAAGACAAAACAGAGAGGGGGGATCTGGCCTTCAGAGAGCTATTTATCTCTATAGTGTCTCTAAATGAGGTCACAGAGCTATGACTTGGTTGACAGGCTAAGGTCCACCCCTGTCACCTTAATAGTCTCAGGTTGCCACCAGATTATGTAAATAGCACACTACTCTCTTTTTTCCCCATGCTTGTCCCTAAATAGTTGAATGTGGACAGAAGACAGTACCAATCTTGCGGAGTCACGTCACATCAATTCATGATTAAATGGGCTCTTGGCGTTGCCTGAAGTTGAACTTCATTTACTAGTCATCCACCGTCCAACTATCTTCAATGGCTAGTCCATACCTTCTCCTTTCTTCTCAAACCTCATATATCCTTTCTCCTTGTTTTCTTCACTTAACTCACAGTCATTGAGTTGATTTCAACTCACGGGGACACTACGGGGACACTCTTTAGGTGTCTGAGACTTTAAATCTCTGCAAGAGCAGACCGTCTCCTCTTTCTACCATAGAGCAGCTGCTGGGTTCAAACATGTCCAATGATGGAACCAAGCTGATTAGAAGATGGAACTAAGACTTTCTGGTTGGGAGCGTGGTGAGCAGGAGCTGCTTAGGAGCCCATGACATCATCAGAGTCCCAGGCAAAGCCACCACTATTTCTAGGGTGATGGCTTTGCTTCTCAATTTTTTTTTTCGTGGGCATCACTGCCTCTGGTGGCTGTGGGCACTCCCCAGTGCTGCTCCTGAGAGCTGCCGCTGGATTTGAACCAACAAACCCACGGGCTGCAGTTCTGCACTCAACAACATACGCCACCGGGGCTCAGCCCTATTTCCTTCCCAATTTACTGTGAACATAAAACCACTTTGATAAAATATCTTGATCACTACTACATTTTATCAGTCACCCTTTGTAAATTTGTACCAGTTACCATAATCCTATCATTCCTCTTGTGAATGTGGGTGGCTACTGTTTTTGTACATAAGGCTAATCCTTTCATTAGTGCACTGCTATGTTCCAGTGTGTAGTGCTGTGTTGCAATAAATGAATGAGTGAAGGCATACTTTCATTAATTGACATGGGTTCCATGCATGTCCAGTGAGTAAAAAGCTTATGTTTTTAATAGTATGATTTCTGTGTCACTATATTAGAATTTTTGTGCCTTTTTTCTGGTACTTATTAGATGGGGCTGCCATATAACTGAAATGTCATTTGTGTGTTAAAAAGTTTCGATTCATTATGGGATTACATAGAATAGAGACCTTCATAATGTCCTTGCTATCAGACTCTTTGAATTTTGGTGAATTGAAGTAACACTTAAAATTAAAATTTAGGTGAAAAATTTTGAGGTATTTGGAGATACATATCCCCTATGTTTGTGGATTAATAAAAAAAAGAAACAAACAAAATAGCTGGATCATTTTCCTATTTATTAGATGACCCTTTTGTTATAGGTTATTTAGTTTGATAAGCACTATTTTTCATTATGTTTTTATTTGTTTTCTACCAGATCCGAACTTCTGCAACTTCTCTCACACTATACTTTACCCCACAAGATATAATTAAGCTGCCCATTTTCCTGCAAATAAAAGGGTTAAGGGATTGAATGTAATCATCAATCTCTGAGGGAAAGCAGCAGGAATACAATTACTGATGATAGTTTTTCAATCAAATGTGTTTAATATAAGTTTAATTATAGCCGATTTTAAGCTTTATGGAACAATAGATCATATAATTCATATTAGGGCTTTAGGAGGAATTGTAAATTATTTTATTCAGATAGAAAGTTGTTCTCTTCAATAGTTCTAAAAGATGAAAGGTTTTTTCTAGATTTTATGTTGTATAAATTTATATCTTTATAGCATCCTTTCTTATATATTATCTAACATTTTCTGAAGAAACTTAAGCTCACTGATTCAAAAAGTATAAGTTTAATCTCAATTATTTCATTCATCTGACCTCATTTTTTAGCCAAAATAATTTCATTTGGGTGAATCATTTTCTCTTCACTTTCTCTTCTCCTTGCTCTTTTTTTAAGTAGACATAACAACAAAACAAATAGCAAACATTACACCTATTACAATATAACACAATTTTATTTGAGTTAAATAAAATAAGCAGGTTATAAGTTGTCCATTTTAAAGTGCATTTACTTAAATGATCTAAGAGAATATTATAATGAGAAGGAAATTCTGCCTGCATTTGAATTAAGGGGCTTATGATTTTGTGAGAAATGCCTGTTTAAATACAGGAGTAAAATCAAGAGAATAACTTTAATATAATATGAAGGATTAACTCTCAAACATGAGCAGTGAAGGTGGCACAGGATTGGGTAGTGTTTCATTCCATTTTATATGACATCACTATGAGTCAGAGCCAACTCAATTGCATCTAACAACAGCAAAAAACTATCCTACTAAACTTAGTTTTGAGTGAAGAAATATATATAAAGAGATAGAAGCCGGGAAGGTGGTGCCAATATAGACTCGCCGGCCTAGAGTTCACACTGCGTGCCCAAGAGATCAAGAGGTGAGGGGGTCAACTCTTGGAAATAGACTGAGGCCTAGACCCTCATCCAGGATTCTTTTTTCGGACGTCTCCCTGACCATTGCCCACAGACAGCTCAGCTGAACTTGCTGTGCTTTGCTGCCCCACCTGTAGTGTTACCTTTCTCTGTCACAGCAAGGACAATGGTGTGGAGACTACCAGCCTCTTCCCCTACTCCCTAGTTCGGCGATGTGCCAGCATGGGAAAATATCCCAAGACAAGTCTACCCACCCAGTCTAGCACACAGCCCCATGCCTCCGTGGACCTCTGGGAGGCCTAGATGTTGGAGATCACTGAGGCCCACTGAATAGAGCTTCTCTAGCTACAATCTCTTACTGAAGTCCTACTCCTTTCCCTCCTCCCAAGGATGTGGCTCTCCAGAGAGATAAACCCAAAATTGACCTTGCTCCAATAACCCAGGAACACAATTTGGATCTGCAATAGACCCCAAGATTTTATTAGACTTGTTCCTTTTTCTATTGAGGAAAAAAACTCACAAAACTTTTTTTTCCCAGCCAGAGGAAATGGAAACCAGCATATCCAGGTTTCTCACTGATTTTCTCGCCCCAGTTTAGGCAGCTGTTGAACCCTGGAAGTCACTGTTCTTAGTAGGACCAGTTCCTAATTGTAAGTCCTTCCTCTGCGCCTTCCACCTCAGGCTCCCACTAAAATAGCCTATTTTCAACCTGGAACCACATGCAAGCAATGGATAGTTTTGAGTGAAACAGAAATCTACAAAAAAAAAAAAAAAAGGTGGTGGTGGTGGTCTTCTATTATAAATACAATAGCAAAAGGTTTTCACTCTCCCTATATAATAGAGCAGGTCAATAAGTGACTGGTAGATTTAGTGCACCCCTCACCTACCCCAAGCACCATAACCTTAAGACCCTGCTTCCTCTGCCCCAGTAACACACACTCTCTTATATCCTACCAAGTAGCATGACATCTCTTATAATTCTCTTATATTACTATACTTTACAGGAAGGCTTCTTATGGTAAGTACTTCCGCTTAAAATCCATTCCTGAGCACCTATATCCTTTTCCTCCTATCCACTCAACTAGCACTCCATCCTCATCTACACACAATATAATTTCCAAGTACCTAGCTAATTCTTCTCTAGTCTAAAGAACCAACCCATCAACCCCTAAACATCAACTACAGCTCGACTGCTATGTGGCATAATAAAAAGTCACCACCAACGACCATTAAAAATCAAGAGAAATAAAAGTCAACAACTGAAGATTATCCAAACTGAATGGAATACATAGAAAAAACTCCTTGAATTGCTAAATAAAGCATACAAGAGAATAGTCCTTAGGGCCTTACAAGAGATGAGTACATCAATCCAGAAAACAGGTGTAAAGTGGAAATTCTAAAAACATCACACCCAAAGGAAATTCAGAAGTTAAGAAATGATTTAGAAGAAATAAAAACCAAAATATTTGATCTGACTAATAGATTGGAAGAAATGGATATCCAAATCAGTGAACTTGAAGACAACCAGCAGAATTCAGCAAATGAAAGTATTCATCAAAACAGAAAACAAAAGAATTGGATGAAGGCCTGAGGATGATTTGGGATACCATGGAGCAAAGTAATATTCAAATTGTTGGGGTGCCTGAACAGAAAGAAACAACTCAGTCTACAGTTAAAATATTAAGGGAATTCTTGGAAGAAAATTTACCCAGTATCTCAAGGAGGAGATGATAACTCTTCTGGAAGCAGAGAGAACACCAAATAGATTAAGCCACCCACCAAATACATCAGCATGTATACTAGTTAAATTACCCAACTTTAAGGAAAAGGAGAGGATCACAAGAGCAGCTAGAGAGAAAAAAGCATTTACATATAAAGGTGGAGGCGTTCTATTCCCATTAGGAGTTCCAGGCTTAGAAACTCATAAGGGCAGTTGTCCCCTGTCATTATGGGTCTGCACTGACTAGCTGGCAATGAGATCAATCTTCAAGTACTTATTGATATCTGTGTTAGTCCGGGTAGACTAGAGGAACAAATTTATAGACAGGCATATAGATATAAGTGAATGGTTTATGTACAATAGGAACGGAACACTGAGAAAGCATCCCAACCCAGTCCAGTTCAAAGTCATAAGTCCGATATAGGCCCATATACCCGATACCAGTCTATAATGTCTCCTTCTGACTCACGAAGTCACAGGTCAGTGGGTGCAGAATCCCAACGCTGCCAGGGGTCTCTCCATGGTTGCTCACTTCCAGGGCTCAGGGTCTATCAACAGCATCCAGTCATGGCAGAAGCAACTCATCGCTGGCAGGGGTCCCCACGTGGCCTCTCCAGCTTCAGAGGTCTGGCTCCATCAGGGCAAAGCTGTGTGGCTTCTCCTCTGGCTCCTTCAGCTTCTCAGATGTTGCCATCTTGTCTTGTCCGTGATTCATCATCTCTTAGACTAACTCCCAACAACTGGGGAATATAGCTTCTCATCTTCATGAGGGAAATATTACTAGATTTTCCAGACGTATCAGGAGAAAGCCATGTCCACACAGAGGCATCATTGGCTACTCAATGGCTATCTCCAGATTAACAGGCTAAACTCTACCCCTACATTTCAATCATGAAATTAACATAAGCATATGACCACCACAATATCATAGAAATTGTTCTAAGAGTTTACAGATATTCATTCACTTGATCTTTTACAAATATCCCAAAGTATGTTCTGTCATTTTGTTTTAGAAAAGAGGCAAATTAACCACAGAATACATAAAGGAGAACCAAAAAGCACACTGCCACCAAGAGAATTCTGATTCATAGCAATTAGACTTGTAATCAAGCAGAGCTGAGACATGAACTCTCTTTGTGTAGTCCCATTACGTAAGCATTTATTCTTATATACCTGTGGCCCACAATTAGACACATAGGCATTTCGCAGAGCATCTACTTAGTGCTGGAAACTGGGGTTGAAAATATTTTTTAGGGAGTGAAAGACAATTATGAGGGATTGATTCATGCACATAACTTATAAAGAGGCCAGGCGGTGTCTGTAAGGCTGGCATTGGGAGTAAGAGAGGTTAGACTAGTCAGGTGGGATAAAAGAGATTTTAGGCACAACATGAATTAGTGCATATACAGAGGTGCTTTATATCAAAGAGTAATTGTATATGTAGAAAACATCCTGGCCTAGTCTAGCTCAAGTCCATAAGTCTGATATTAGCCCATGGGTCCAATATTATTCCAGAATTTCTTTTTAGACTCACTTATATACATAAGAGTATCTCTGGATTTGTTTGTCTAACCAAACTGGGATAACACAGAGTAGAAAGCCTCATCTTGTATGGTTGGTGGGTTTGGAATTTGAACTATGAGTTTAGCAGCCATACCATAAATTCACCGTAGGTAATTAAAAAATACAGGACTGAAAGTTCATAATGAAAGTCTCCAAAGATTGTAGTCAGATTGTACACAGTGTTCTGGAATATCCATTTTAATCAAGGCTATATGTAGTTTGCCATGATTCACACAATGGTGTCATTATGCATAGTCAATGAAACACCAAGTCAACATCTTTCATGAATTCTTTGTTCTAGCCAAGAAACATCTGATCTCAGCAATGAGATTCCTCATTTCACACCCTCTTTTGAATCCAACCTGAACCTCTGGTAGCTCCCTGATAATATACTGCTACAAGCTCTGTTGGGTGCTCTTCAGCAAACTTGTACTTGCATGTGATATTAATGACAGTGTTCTATAATTTGAGCATTCTACTAAATCACCTTTCTTTAGAATAGATATAATTATGGACCAGACCTTTGGCGATGTAGTTGTTTTCCAAATTGGCTGGCACAGATGTGTGCTTGTTTAAATATTTTAATTGGTAATCCATTCATTCCTGGAGACTTTTTCTTTGTTAATGTCTTCAGTTCATCTTGGACTTCCTCCTTCTGTATTACTGGTTATTACTCATTTACTACCTCTTGAAGTGATTGAATTCCAATTAGTTATTATTGATACCATTGCTATGTATTCTTTTGATCTGCTTTTTTGGTTTTCTGCATTATTAAATAGTTTTTCTATGAAATCATCATTGCAACTCAAAGCTTGATTTTTTTTCCCCTTCAGTTCTTGTAGATTGAGATATGCTAAATATGTTCATAATTTTTGGTTTTGTAACTCTAGGTCTTTGCGCATTTCATTTTAATACTTTATCTTCTCTAGTCATCCTTGAAAATTTCTATTCTGTTCATACCATTAATATTTCCTGTGGGAGTGTAGTGGACTATCTATTGGCTGCTCACCACAAAGTTAGTAGTGTTAACTACCAACTGCTCTGTTGGAGAAAGAGGAGAGTCTCTTTGTTCCTATAATGATAATTATGAAAGGGATGTGGTGGGGTACCAGCCTCCACAATTGAATGGGTTAAAGAGGTGGTTGTCTAATTGAGGGGCAAAATTAAAGAGACACCAGACAAGATAAAGCATGCAAGTACTTCCCTCTGGGACCGTCATGACTTCAGGAGCCAGATCCATGCACACACACACACACACACAGAGAAAATATTTCCAATCAAGGCTTATATACATTCTAGGGATGTTCCAGTCCCCCTAACCACATGGTAACAGGAAGGGGTTGTACAATAGACATACTTGTGACAGGAAGACATACACATAACAAGATAGGTGGGCTCTGTAGTCAAGATGGCAGCCTAACCCTGGTCACCCCTGAGTTGGCTTGACCTTAGGTGTGTTTGGGTTCTCCTTCAGGGGAACAATTCATTATCCTTAACGGAAGAGAGTGGGGTCTACTTAGGGTGGAACAGACAATTGGGTCTGATTGCCTTATATGACTGACAAACTTCAGACCAATAACCTTTAAGCAGGAGATCTCCAAGTGTATAACCAGTGGCCATGTGTTTGCATCCAACAACTTAGGTTTGGCACATATTATAGGGGGACATCCTGGGGAATAAAGTTTCTGTTCTTCATAGATGAGGCAGAAGCACCTAGAAAGGAGTAGCAAGAGGTAAATTTATTAAAGAGAAGAAAGCATCTTTCAGCATCGGAATAAACAATTTAATTGTTTCTCTATCAATTGCCAAGTGCTTTAGAAGACTGAAAAATTGCTTATCCTTTCAACAATATAAAGCAATTACTGTCAATATAAAATCTAGTATTTCTCCAATTAGATTAAGAATTTTCCAAAGAGATTAGTGAACCAATATAAAAATTGCAGAGAACTATCAGGAATACACCCCAGCACTGAGCATCAGTCTTTCAAAGCTTCTGGTCAGCTTTCAGTACATTTAGTAATTGAAAACTCAATTAAGAAAAAGCAAAACTATAAGTTGAACTAGAGAGCAAATACAGATAACACTGAGAGGTTCTTCAAAATGCCTTTAAACTATGTTATCAACCTTATGATTGCAAGAAAGTTTAAAGCCACATCTGAGACTCACAGAAATCAGTATTTCCCTGATACTACTTGCTGAGGAGGAGTGCCTTGGTAGTGCAGTGGTTAACACACTTGATACTAACTGAAAGAGGACCATGTGCAAAAAAATTCAGCAAACACTTTTTGAGTTCCCATTATAGCCCAACACTTAATCTTTTTTTTACACTTAATCTTTTAAACACCTTGAGGGAAACTGTTTTATCAATATTCTATTTTTACTCAGGTGAGCACACTGATTTTTCACTTCAGTACTATATTCTGATGAAAATAAAACTATGTTGGGGTATTTTACATCTGAATTAGTATTGCAAATTAAACTATGTATAGTGCCAGCAAGACAAAGAATTGTGGTGATAATCAGATGAATAATTTTGTATTTAGTAAAACCTCAGGAATATACTGCCTGGAAATGTGAATATTTTCTTTGATTTTAATTTCAGAAACAATAGAAGTTAAAAATATATCCTAAAATCAAAGGTACCTGATAGACCTACTTTTTTTTATTTTGAAAAACAAACTTTTTATTGTTCTTTAGGTGAATATTTGCACGAAAATTTTGTTTTTCCAATCAATGGTTCATACACAAGCTGTTTCATGAAGTTGGTTGCAATCTCTCCCACCTGTATGCAATGTCAGCACTCTTCCGATTTACTTCCTAGCTTTCTCAGTTCTATTCTTCAGGGTTCCCTGTCTTCTCCTCTTTGGTCTGGAGCAGTGGTCGGCAAACTGCAGCTCATGAGCCACATACAGCTGTCTCAGTGTGAACATGCGGCTTTGAAGCAGCATTGAAAACATTTGAAGGTCATTATTTCTGATCCCGGTGATTTCATTTGTTTGGGAAACCATTTAAGGCTCTTGAGTCATTTGAAAGTTGTTAGGAGGGACACGATTGGCTCTTCGGTCTCAATCGTTTGCCGACCCCTGGTCTGGAGCAAGTGTTGCCTCTTGGTTTTGTATAGTTGATTGTTCTGAAGAGCGCATTTGTCACAGGTGTTATTGTTTGTTCTTAGCCCTCTCTCTGATATCGCTAGGGGGCCTTGGTGGCGCAGTGGTTCCCCAGTGGACTGCAATCTCCAAGGTCTCCAGTTCAAAACCAACAGCTATTCTGTAGAAGCAGAATGAGGCTTTCGACTCCAGTTAGCAGTTACGGCTCAGAAACACACAAAGGAAAGTTTGCGCTGTCCTAGAATGCCACGCCGAGTCAACATTCGGCACAAGGTTCAAAACCACCAGCTCTGTCGGAGAAAGACGAGGCTTTCGACTCCAGTGAAGATTTGCAGTCTTGGCCCCCTGCAGGGGCGGTCCTCCTCTCCATTGAGTCAGAGCAGACTCAATGGCAGCCAGTTTGGTTTGGGTTTTTATTATTTGGCTGAAAGGTGCCTTCTGTGAGCATTTCAAGTTTCAAATTGGAAGGCATTAGAAGGGGCATCCTAGGGTCTCTTTCACACCAGTAAATTGTTCTTTTAAAATGATTATTTTCAGTTTTAATCTTTACTTTTTGTGGGTTGCTTTCGTACAGCGTCGTCACCAGGACCTGGCTGTTGTGGTCTCGTGCAATAGTTTTTTTTTCCTGTGGTGTTTGCCTTAGCTCCCTCACAGCATCCTCTAGACTCATCCCTGTTCTCTTTCATGGACTCCTTCACTCTGCTTTTCTTTTCTTTTTTTTTGGTAAAGACTTTTTACACTTAAAATGGCTCAATATAGCTTCAAGCCACCAGGACTCAGCTGCTCACCTTACCCCTGGTCTCCCCAAACCCTAATCTCCTCAGCTCTTCTGCTGAAGAATTTGCCCTTGGGGATCACAGATTGCTATGAGAGTTTTCCCTTTCCCAGAACTGTGTAGTAGCCAAGCCGCAGAGCACGAAGGTTGGGCACAGCTCCTGTCATCTTTTCGGCAGCATTTTCCCTTGCCTGCTCACCGGCCAACGTCCACAGTACATCGAGGTTAACAGCTGGGCAGAGGCTCTGGTTCCTCTTCAAGCGGTAATGACTCTCCAACGGACTTCTCTGAAGGAACCCGGGTGGTATTTGTTGAAGTGCATCTTGTGAGGATGCATACCAGTGGCATTATCTCTGCCACAGGTGTCTCTGGTGTTTGGCAATGAGGCCATGGTGGTGGCTCAAGAGGCCCTGTTTCTGGATCTTCCTCAGTCTGCATAGCATGTCAGCGGCCTCAGTGGACTTTTCCCCCAACAGCAAGCAACTTAGTAAGTGCGTTGGACTCTCTTTTGGTACATCTCCCGGGCCATGGCGGGGAACCTCTCCTTCCAACCAGCTGGGCCTCCTCCCCCGGAGAACCCCCCAGGACCCTCAGCCAGTTGAAGATGGTCTAGACCTACTTTATTAATTCATAATTTGCACCATGCATTTCACACATGAAATTGCTGGGCACTTGAAGAGATAAAAGGTACTGTTTATACTAGAGTATAAGCTGATCGAAATATCTGCTGAGGTACCTAATTTTACCACAAAAACTGCATGAAAATGTGCTGAAAAATTGGCTTAACTTGCCTTTTGATTAGCTATCTTATGATCCTGTTTCTCATAGCCCATTAAGAACACTCCAAAGGAGTAATTAAGAAGGTGAGCATCAGGGTTAGACCCTGAATTCTAACCCAGCTTTCCGATACGGATGGAGGACATTGCTTAAACTTTCTAAGCCTACATAGTTGGCTCAAAACAAGGTATCCTCTTAAAGTTAAATAAAGTTCTATGTATTTTCTAAGATCACATGATACATTTAGTAAATGAAATTTGTAACTAGTGAGAACAAACATATACAAGTGAAACAAACATGGTTGTTGAAAGTGAGGAGGATGGGAAGCACTTGCTGATGAGGATCAATTCACACTTCAGTATGCATTCCAACTTAATGGAAAGATAGCCCAAATCCTCACAGCTGGCCCAATTGGTAGCTTCATGATAAATGGAGAAAAGGGTGAAGTTGTCAAGGGTTTTGTTTTACTTGTATTTCCAGTCAATGGTCATGGAAGCAGTAGCCAAGAGTTCAAAAGATGTGTTGAATTAGGGAACTGCTATGCAAGAACTCTTCAGTGCACTGCATAGTAGGGATGTTACTTAGAGGACTAAGGTGTGCCTGACCCAAGACATGGTACTTCAGTCACCTTACATGCATATACAAGTTGGACATTGAGTAAGGAAGAAAGAAGAATTGATGTGTTTGAATTGTAGTGCTGGAGAAAAATATTAAAAATATTAGAAACTGCCAAAAAGACAAATCTGTTTTGGAAGAAGTATAGCTCAGAGGCATGGGTGATGAAAATTCTTCTTACACATTTTAGGCATGTTGTCAGGAAAGAGCAGTCCCTGGAGAAGGACATCATGCTGGGTAAGGTAGAGGGAAGCAATAAAGGGGAAGCCCCTCAAGGAGATAGCTTGATACTGAGGCTTTAATTTTTTTTTAATCTTTTTTTTTTTTTGTGGGCCTCACTGCCCTCTGGTGGTCATGGGAGCCACCCAGCACCGCTGGATTTGAACCGCCAAGCCTGCGGGCCACAGTCCCGCACTCAACCACTTATACTACCAGGGCTCAGCCCGTGGCTTTAACAATGGGCTCAAGCCTAGAAACAATTTCTGAGGATGGTGGAGAACTGGGCAGGCTGATTTCTGTTGTGGATAAGGTCACTATGGGCCAAACCAACTTGATGACACTAACTGCACATACTGATTTTTAAAAAATTCTTAGGATTGCTGTTTCCATTTCATTCTTTAGGAAACAAATTTTGAGTTTTGCCTTCGTTCACACCACAAAATAAAACAAAGGTAGGCATCCTTTTGTAAGGAAATAAGAATGCTAATATTCATATGATTAATAGATTGCTTATACCATATGCATAATTTTTATCGAGATTGTTGGTTTGCCATGTAAAATATTTATTGTATGCTATAGTTTGAAGTTCTCAAATAATTTAGATCTTCTATTTAAAAAAAGCAACATGTCAATATTATTATTAGGCTACTGGAATAATTTGCACTGTAAGATGAACAGACATCCCGCTTTTTAACAATTTAACAATGTTCCGCGTCATTTTAAAATTAAAATAAATATATTACAATACTATTTTTGCATTCTTTGAAAATTTTTGTTGCTCCAGATAGACCACATTTTGAATCAAGGAACCACCCCCCCCCCGCCCCCCGCCGCCGTCAATGGTGTCCCGCTTAAAATCTGGTCACTTTGCAAACAGGGGGCCAGGTCACTGTCCTTCAGACCATTGGAGGACCAGATAATAGTTAAAAAAAAAAAAACATGAACAAATTCACTGTGGGCCCGGGGTGAGTCAGCTGCTAAGAAAGACAGCAGCGGCACAAAACCCCCCAGGGGGCCAGTTGGCGGGCTGGAGCTTGAGGACCCCTGCCACTGCAGTTAATTGTTAGCTTATAATTATTCTGAAATATCTGAAATCATAAGATCATTTATTATTTTGGGATTTTGAAAATGCGTAATGATTATTTATACCATTAAAAAAGATTTAATGACTTTAGTAAATAGTTTTTTGTATATAAATGTATAATATTAAATTTATGTGTTTAAATACTTTTATAATTCCCGGTCTCTTTTAATTTACCATCTACATTACTATTTTGGATAAAACAACTTCTCTTTTGTGTCTGTGGTGGGTTGCAAAATTTCATGTCAACTTGAATATATACCACAATGTAGGGGTGGTATTCATGCTGTTGGTAGGTCACAGACTGATGGTATCTCCTTAGAGGCGTGGCCTTCTCATAAGGAGAGCCTTGGGAACCACCCCCAACCCCTGCCTTCACCTTCCTGTTGGCCTGCCATTCTGACAGCTGCCAGTGCCCTTTGATGCTTCAACTGTCTTTTATACCTACTGGCTTGTGATATTCCCGCCTTCTGCATCATTTCATGTGACGGTGTGAGTCTGAAAAGGGACGTATGGACTAGTATCAGATTTATGGGATGGTCTTTTACTTTTTCTTTGAAAGATAGCAGATGTGGCTTCTCTTACCTGTTTTCTACCTGTAGAACTCCAAGAAGTAGACAGCAGCATTCTTTCTCTATCACCTCAAACTAAACTCATGGGTTGTCTGCTGTGTAGTTGAATATATATGAGTCCCATACTTTATCTCTTTAAAAAAGATTGTTTAATCACATCCTTATAATGTCAAACATTATAAAAGATAATTCCTTAGTTTGCACAACATAAATTTTTAAATACTTTAACTTCTGTTTTCATTTTGCATAGTTCATTTTTAAGACTATCTTTCCCCTTCATAGTTTACTCTAATTGGTAAGAAGAAACCACACATTCCCTTTAAGATTTTGCTTAGAAATATAATCATCTAGATATGTAAATTTATCAGTTATAAGCTATACCTTCTATCAAACCTTTGAACATAATTCAGGCAAGTTCTTTGCCATTGCATAAGCAACATCATTACTCCCTGCTGTCCAATCACATGTTATTCATTTCCTTTGAAATTTTTATCTCACCAGAAGTATAATTATCATCCAAATTTCTAGCAACATTCTGTTCCTGGTACCGTATATAGTCTCTGAAACGACTGAGACTTTTTATCTCCTCATTTCCTTATGAGCCCTCAGTATTACTTTTCTTGAGAAAAGTATTTCTGGCAACAACCTCTTTAAGACAATCTAGGCTTTTACTATTAGCCTCCTTAAAACTGTTCCAGCTTCATCTATTACCCAATTCCAAAATGGGTTCTATATTTAAGTATTTGTTGAAGTATTAACTAATTCTTTCTGTATCAAACCATGTCTTAGTTTTCTAGTGTTGCTATAACAGAAATAACATAAGTGTGGGGCTTCAAATGCAGAAATTATTTTTCTTACATATTAGTAGGTTAAAATCCAAATTCCCAGCAGCAGACCTAGGGGAAATCTTTCGCTTTATATTGCTACAAAAGAAAACCTTTCTTTAGCTTCTGCCTCCTGGTTCTTTGGGGATTTTCATATATGTTGACATTTATTATAAGCTTTTCTTTCTGTTCCCTTTTTAATCTCTTTTATATCATAAAATAGAATGATTGAAAATATATCCACCCTATATAGATAGATAGTGCTTCATTAACATGCCAAAGAGAATCCATTCCTAGTATATCTTGGATGAAAAATCACAAGGCACTTTAATGCAGAATGCAGAGATTTATTTAGATAAATGTATTTGAAAACATTAATTTGGCTATAATTTTCAAATTCTATCAGGAACTGGGATTGTAGTGCAGGTTATAATATTAGACTGTGTTGCAAAAACAGAAATATCAAGAGATCACAACGTAATAAAATCTATATAGACTATGTAAATGTCATATATAATGCTTAAAATTTCCATTCTTCAATATGGCCCATAGGCATATCAGAGTTGGGCATTAAATAAGGAAGACAGAAGAAGAATTGATGCATCTGAAGTGTGGTTGGTGCTGGAGAAGAACATTGACAATACCAGGGACTGCTGCAAGGACAGACTGACCTGTTTTGGAAGAAGTACTACCAGAGTGCTCCCTCAAGGCATGCATGACAAGACTTCATGTTATACACTTTGGACATATTGTCAGGAGAGACCAGTCCTTGGAGAAGTACATGATGCTTGGTAAAGTAGACAGCCATTTAAAAAAAGAGGAAGACCATCAATTAGATTGATTTACTCTCTGGCTGCATTGATGGGTTTAGACATAGCGACAATGAGGAGGACATGGCAGTTGTTTCGTACTCTTTTTTTTGGAGGGGGGCATCTCTGCCCTGGTGGGACCAGGAAGCCCGGCCTTACTCCTGAAGAGCTACTGCTGGATTTGAACTGCTAACCCTGTGGGTCTCAGTCCTGCACATAACCACTACACTAATGGGGCTCAGCCCTGTTTCATACTCGTGCATAATGTCGCTATAGGTTGGGTCCAACAAGATGGTCCAACCTAACGATGACAGCAACCATCCTTCCAGTAAATGCCTCATACACCTCGGAAAACTGGGAGTTGAATAAGGCTTACTGAAGAAGAATTGACATATATCAACTGTGGTGATAGTGAGCAATATTGAATTTACCATGGACTCTCAGAAGAATGATTAATTCTGTCTTGGAAGAAGTATAAGAAAAATGCTCCTGGGAGTTGAGGATGTAGATACTTGATCTCATGTAATTTGGACATGTTATTAGGAGGCACTGTGGTAGTTGCATATTTCATGTCAGCTTGATAAATAGAGTGAAGAGGTGGAGGTTAGTCTCTCCATCAAGTGACAGCTTGATGATGGTTCCTGGTGGGTATGACGTTTTCATGAGGATTGTGGAAACTCTCTCCTTTGATTCTGCCATCAGAAGAGGTGGGCCATTCTCTCTCTGCTTCACTTTCCTACTGAGGAACCACACTCAGAGAGCTGTCAGAGTCAGTACTGCATTGAATCCACAAGACATTCCTCCCACTGGCCAGTGATCTTTCTGCATTTGGCATCATTGCATGTGCTGTGTGAGTCTGAGCAGAATTTCTGGACCAGTATCAGACATCTGGGCTAACATCAGACTTACAGACTTGATCCGGACTGGGCTGGGATGTTTTTCTCGATATATATTGCTCTTCCATGTAAAGCTTTTTCCTATTCATATATGAATGTCTGTGGGTATGTTTCTCTAGTCAATTCAACTAACACAGGGATCACACACCAGAGAAAAATAACATTCTTGGTGAAGTAAAGGATCAGAGAAAAAGAGGAAAACTCTCAATTACATGCACTGACACTGCAACAATGGGCTCAAACAAAGCAATGATTGTAAGGATGGCACAAAATCAGACAGTGTTTCATTCTGTTGTCCATAGGATCTCTGAGTCAGAACTGATTTCATAACCCATCAACAGCAACAACAGCAATAACATCAGCAAGTTATCTATAGCATAATTTGGTATCTTACTTATTAGAAAAAGGACAGCAAAAATTGTTTTTGGAAAATGATATACAATCTAGGTTACTTTATTGACATTTTGATTTAAGCAGTTCTTCAGATTACTGTTGTTGCTGTTAGTTTACTTGAAGTAGATCCAATTCCTGTTTCCCCTCACCTCAGAATTGTTTAGATTTATTTTTAAGTCATATTACTATTGAGCTACATTTTATGCCAATATATACTTTAAGTTAAAGTGGCTTGAATCATAGATGGTTTGATTTTAGGTTATTTAAGCACCTGATAATTCATAATGCATCAATAAAAAAGCTCTTTTAAAAAGGAAGCCAAATAGCCTATGTTTTCTAAGGGATGGTTTCATAAGTCTTATTAGTGGAAATATTAAATTACTATATCTTTACTTTATTTTTGAAAATATTCACAGGAGGTAAAAAGGTGATCCCAGTTCATTAATATGATTCTGGATGTACATAGGGTCTGTCTTTGTTGAATTTGGGTATAGGGGCTAGTGAGAGCTGAATTCCTCGGAGAACCTTCTTGTTTGTTTTTAAACAGTTGAGAGACGGTTACATGAAAGAACGGGAGATGATAGAGAGGAAGGCTGCTACATGATGGGGTGCATGAAGGACTTTTAGAAACAGCCATCTAATATTGCTTTTTAAGATTGTTGGTCCTATTAGGGAGCATTTCTCATTCCTCCCACGCTTTCATTAAGATCTTGAGCACCAGTGATTTTTCTTATCCACATGTCAACTTAGAAGTTGAAGGTTGGTACAGTTATTTTAATGTAACAATAATATTTTGTCTTCTAAAATTAATTCGCATTAAATTAGTCTTATTTTTTCTCCTGAAATTTAAAATAACCATTCTTTCTATAATGTTCTCAATTATTAACTTGACATTTTAGAAAATCTTCAAGTGACACAAATGTCAATTTAAAGTCTCCAAGGGATTCACAGTAATGGCAAGATAGTAGACCTAAATATGGTGCACATACAGCTGGTCATCACTATTTTACATGGTAGGAGCCCACAGTGCTATTAACAGCTCTGAATGCAATTTACACAGTAGTGTGATGACAGGGAAATACGACCCATTGGCAGTTTAGAGACTGTGCTTCTGACATGGATGAGATCTCAAATGATTTATAATGTGTACAATTATCCTGTGTCATAGAATAGAGATGTCAGCGATCCTAATGGATTTTGTGACTGTGGAATAATTTGACACTTAATTTAAAAAGGAAAATGTAGTTCAAATGATGCTAATGGTATTAGTGGTATATTAGGTTACACAAACTGTTCCTTAATTTGGTTTTTCATGTGCTGACCAACAATAGTAAAAATCTGTACTGAAAATGGACTCTAGTTGTAGTCAGGTCAACCTGTGACCTTCATATTATGTACAAAGTTCATTTCAATTGCTTCCATGTAGTGACATTATAATTGGATTCTGTTTGTCATGTAGAATCATTGGATTTCCATTCCACTTCAAAAATGCAAATTTCAGAGGATTAAAGCTAAAGACTATGTCATTGACCCACTTTCTACAATGCCTTAAGCTCCTTCATGTGATCATCAATTGCATTTTGTTTGTAACTGTAAGCTCATGCAATGTGAACTCTATTTTAATTCACGTCACCTTTGCTCCATAAAATCCCATTAAAAGATCTTGTAGGCTGTTCGAATAAAAGGAGCATTAGTTTTATGAATGCCTAGATGTATGTTTAAAATGGAATGAATATAAATGCCACAATATTTACTAACATTACATTGAATAGTTCCATAGATTAATTTTCAACTATTAGATAAAATACATGATGGTCACATAAAAATTTTAGAAAATTAAAAATATTTTAGGACTTTTGTGAGATACTCTTTTGTGTTGACCAATCAGCTCACTCATCCCCAGATGCTCCATTACTTATGCTCCATTGCTCTTTCTTTTTCCTCTATATTAGCCAACTCAATCCAAGCCCAATTCAAACCCAAACCCAAGCACACTGCTCTGAGGTCAATTCCAATTCAGAGTGACCTATACAGAGTAGAGCTGATGCATAAACCTTCAATTCTTTAAATCTTTACAGATGCAGATTTCCTCGTTATTGCCCTGGTGGGTTGAAATCACTGACATTTCAGTTAGCTCAATGATTAAACCAATGAATCACCAAGACTCCTTATTAGTGAGCTGGACAGGTATTGTTCTGAATACAAATCCTATTTATTATTTGGTAAAATATTATGTAATTATAGTAAGGCAAAGAAAAACACATCAGTATAATATCTGTACTTCTTGATCATTATATATACCTACTGCCATCTAGTCCATTCTAACTCATATTTAGTCTTATAGGAGAGAGGAGAATTGACCATTTAAATTTTCTAGATGTCTTTGCAATTTTTATTTAGGTGAAGGTTTGCAGAGGAGGTCATGAGTTTTAGAATCCACAATTTATACACTATCCCATCAATTTAAACCCTCTAAATGTACTTCCTGTCAGTGGATTGTATGGCTTCCATTCAGTGTTTCCTGTTTCTGTTCTTTTTTCCCTAAACCTCTTCTTATTTAAATGCAGCTATTTCTATATTTGTGTTTATGTACCAAAGTTTGTTTATCTATGCTTCCATTCATGGACACTTATGTTGTTTCTGTCTGTTTGCTTATGTGACTAGAACTGGAATGAACATGAGAGTGTAGATCTTTGCTCTGCTTTCTCTAGGATTTTTGCTAATTAAAGGAGTTACTGGATCGTATAGTACTTCTATTCTCAATGATTGAGGCATACCATATAGTTTTTTGGTAGTGGTTCCCTTATTATATGGTCCAACTAGAAGCATACAAAGGTTGCAGTCTCTCTGTACCCTTTAACTGCAATTAAAGTTGGGGTGAACTGGAATCTCATTATTGTTTTGATGTGAGTCAATTGACTAATGATCACTAGCATTTTTTTATATACAAGTATTTGTTGACTGATTGAATATTTGTTCATGTCATGGGCCTGTTTTTTTTAAATCGAATTGCCTTTTTTCTTTTTGAGGTGTTAAAGTTTTTTTTTTTTTGTAAACTTTGTATCTTTGCTGGATATTCTATTCCAAAACTCTTCCCTCAGATTGTGAGTTCTGTAATTTTCTGTCTGTCTAAGTTCTAAGATTTACATTTAGGTCTTCGATCCATCTTGACTATATTTTTAAAATGTGGTGTTAGGTATGTTTTGGAAATGATCCTATTTAATTCTTAAACAAATGAATATCCATTTTTACTAGCACCATTGGTTAAAGAGATTTTTCTCTTTTAATTGAATGTGCTTTGGTCCTCTGTCAGTCTAAAGGTGATTGGATTTTCTTCTGAATTCTCAATTGTGTTACATTGGTGTCTGTATGCATTGTTGTACCAATATGAGGCTGTTTTCACTTCAATTACTGTACAGCAAGCTTTGAGATCAATAAGTCAGAAGTCTCCCACTTTTCTCTTTTTCTTTAGTAGAAATATAAGCCTTTTTATGTGGATGTCACTTTCCTTTTCATATAAAGTTAGTGATAAGTTTTGCAATTTCTTTGATGAATGATGTTGGAATCTGGATTGGTTTTGCATTTAGATTGTTTGGGTAGTGTTGCCATTTTTACAGCATTATATTTTCCTATCCAAGAGTATGGTAAGGTTTATCTATTTGGGTATTTTTGGTTTTCTTGCATTTGTGTTTTGCAATTTTCTTCATACAGGTCTTTGTTTCTTTCATTAGATTTATTCTTAAGCATGTCATATTTTGGGTGTCTATTGCAAATGGTGTTATTTTTGTGATTTGCTTTCTAGAGCTTTTTATTAGCATAAAAGAATCAGACTAGTTTTTCACGTCGATCTTGTACTCTGTCACTGTGTTGAATCCTTTATTTAGTTTTAACAATTTTTTTCTCTGAGTCTTTGTAGTTTTCTTTGCATAGGATATTTTTATCTGCAAATAAAGAATGTTTTACATTTTCTTTGACAATTTGAATGCCTCTTGCTTTATTGCTCTGGCTGAGACTTTCTATATATTAGTAAATAGGGATGGTGATAAAAGACATCACTGTCCAGTTCTCATTAACAAGGGGATGCTTTTTATTTTTGTCTATTAAAAGCCATGTTACCATTGGTTTTGTATGTATGTACTTTGTTATGTTAAATAACATCTCTTTTATTCTTATTTTATTGAGTGTTTTTTTAAACCAGCAATTGGTGTTGTATTTTGTCAAATATGTTATCTACATCAACTGATATGCTCATATGCTTCTTTTCCTTTGTTTTATTTATGTGATTGATTTCATTAATTTTTGTCTAATGTTAAAACATCCTATTATCTCTGGTATGAATTTCACTTTCTCATGACATCTATCATCTATCTATCTATCTATCTAATCTATCTATACTATTGGCTATATTTTCGTATGTATTTATATATGAAAAAATATGAAATTACTAGCAAATATAATCTAGCATATATAATCTAATATTGATCATTTTTACAGCACTTTCCATGAGGATTAGTCTATAATTTTCTTTTCTATTGATGTGTTTGCTTGGTGTTTATATTAGGATATGCTTACTCCAAAAAGGAAAATGAATTCAGTAGTTGTGCTACCTCAATTTATATTCTGGAATAGTTTAGGGAAATTTAATGTCAGTTCTTCTCTGAATGTTTGGTAAAATTCACCAGTGAAGATGTCTGGACCCGGACATTTTTTCTTTTCTTATGTGTCAATTCAGATTTTCTACCTCAGATCATGTTAGTTTAAGTACTTAGTGTGCTTATAGAAATTTATCAATTTCTTCTAGGTTTTCAAATTTGTTAGACTACATTTATGTATATTGTTCTGCTATTATGCATTTGGTTTTAGTTAGCACTCTTGAGAGGGTAAAGCCTTCATTTCCTGTTTATGGTAGTTGCATTTTCTCTTTCTTTCCTTTGTTATATTTGCCAGTGGCTTATTAATTATGTTAATCCTTATAAAATCCAAATTCTTGTCCTATGGATTCGTTCTATTATTTTTCTGTTTCATTCATTTCTTTTTAAAGTTTGATTATTTTCTTTTGGAAAAGTATAGGATTATTTTGCTGCTTTTTTCTAGCTCTTGATGTTGGGTTAAGATGCTAACTTTGTTTCTCACTTTTTAATACGTGTGCTTATTTCTCTAAATTGCCCTCCGTGCTTTTGGTGTGCTGCAAACATTTTAATATGCTGTGTTTTATTTCTCCTTTGAGTCAAGGAATATTTGAATTTAATTTCTAATTTCTTCTACTATGCAATAGTTTTTTAAAATATAATAATATCATTCTGTTTTCTTATTTTTTGTATTAATATTCTATTATGGATTTTTAATTCAAAGCATTATTATCTAAGAAGATGCTTTGCATTATATACATGTTTCTAAATCTATTGAGGCTTGTTTTGTGGCCTAATATATTACCCATTTGGGAGAATGTTCCAGATGCATTACAAAAGATGGTACATTGTATTGTTGTTGGGTGGAGTGCTCTGTATATTTCTATGAAAACCTGTTCAGTTATTTTTCCTGCTGAATTTCTATCCTTCATTGAAAGTGGTGTAGTAAAATTTCCTAATATTATTGTGGAGTATAATATTTCTCTGCAATTCTTTAGAGTTTGATTATGTATTTTGAAATTCATATGTACTTATTATCGGTGATGTCACCTTTTCCCAGTGTCCTTTAAATCTTTGTATAATGCCTTTTGTGTTTTTTGCTAGATTTTCCTTAAAGTGGATTTGACCAGAAATTAACTTTTCTACTCCACTTAATTGCAGTTAGCTTGATATGTATATATTTTTATCCTTTGTTATGGTTCATACTGTCAAATGCCTTGGTATAGAAAATGAAACACAGGTGAACATCTTTCTGTCATGTTTTTGAGCAAAGATCCATCTGATATCAGGAATGATGCCCCTTGTTCCATGTCCTTTTCTAAATGTGGCCTGAGTTTCTGGAAGATATGTATTGCTGCAAACAATTTTGGATAATCTTCAGTGAAAGTTTATTTGCATGTGATTGTCTTGTCTTAGTTAATATCTAGTTTCTCATACCCATTGTAGTGACGAGACAAAATTCCTGACTTACATGTCCACAGGAAGTTAACCGGTTGTAATGTAAGTGAGAAATGCTCAGAATAGAGTTGCTGATCAGAATATGTTACAAAGTTATTTCAGGTTGGCTAATAAATGCTAAAAGTGGGCATAGCACGCTTCTATAAACTTCAATCAAAGGCATTTTCCTCAAGTTCCATGGGTCAGAAAAACCAGATCCCTGAATTAAGTGAATTAAAAAGAACTTCACTCTACTAAACCTCAAACTCAAGGCATTCATTTTCACTTCCATGGGTCAGTAAACCCAGAATTGCCAATTAGGTGCCCAGGCATTCCACTGTGTAAGTCAGTTCTTGCACAAAAGTACTCAGTTTTACTTGCAACGTGGGTTGGAAAGTTCATCTCTCTGTTTCATGCTCTGGCTCCTCTTTCTTCTGCAGCTCCTCTGATGTTATAGCTGTCTTCTGTATCCAGAAGGTTCACCACCCAGGGTTTTGGGGTGCAAAGGGTGTGTTCCACTCTTAGCTCTTACTAGAAATGAGGTCCTTTCTCATAAGAGAATTCATCTTATACACAGTAGGGTGTCATGCCAGAAAATTCGGTTGATATACTAAGAAGTGAATCCCCTCTGCTACTTCTCTTATCTTCTTATCAAATTCATGCATGAAAAGGTTTTATGGTGGGTGATAGACTTTGGCTTCAAAAGACACATTAAGTCATTCACTGCCCCTACAGTGATACTAAGATTATTTTTCTATAATCTGTGCATTCTGTTTTGGCACCTTTTTTTGGGAAGAATATTGTGGTAGTTACAGAATTTTATGTCAATTTTAAGATATATAAAGTGTGGGGATGAAGTTAGCCTGTTAATTAGGTCACAGTCTGATGGTGACTCCTTGTAAGTGTGTCCTTCTCACAGGAGAGGATGTCACCACCCCCACCCCCACCCCCTGCCTTCACCTTCCAGCTGGTGGGCCATCCTGGGACCTGCCAGAGCCCTGTGATCTGGCCATCGCCATTGGATCTACACAACTTTGCACCCACTGCCTGCAATCTTCCTGCATTCTGCATCCTTGCATGTGAATCTGAAGAGCGGCTTATGGACTAAGTATTGAACTTATGGAATTGAGCTCGACTGGGCCCTTTACTTGATACACAATTACTTCTTCATATAAAGCTCTCTCTTGCACATATATGAGTGTCACTGGATTTGTTTCTCTAGTCAATCCAGCCTAAACCTAGTACAAATATGGATTTCTTCCAGTCAGTTGACTGGTACCTGTCTTCCAAATTTCTTTGCATAGGCAAGTGAAGGGTTCCAGTTCTTCGTCAACTTGTTGAAACATTTCAATTGGTATTTCAACTGTCACTTATTTTTGGCTAAGATGTTCAGTGTGACTTGAACTTCTTCACCCAGTAGCATCAATTCTTGCTCACACAATACCTCTTGAAATGGTTACATATTGACCAACTCTTTTTTGTACTGTGACTTTGTTTATTCCTTTCTTCTTCATTTGATGTTTCCTGTATTGTTCAATATTTTGCCTTCAATATTGCAACCTGAGGCTTATATTTTTTACCCTGAGTTCCTTCAGTTTTAGATATGGTGAACATGTTCTTTTGTTTTGTCTTATTTTCTAATGCCAGGTCTTTGAATATTTCATTGCAATATTTTACTTTGTTTTCCTGTTACCCTTTGAAATTTTCCGCTCCACTCTTTGACTGCATAGTTTCTTCCATGCACTTTAACTATTCTACAATTAAAACGATGCGTCGGAAACTCTTATGATGTTCACTTTGATCTTTTTTTTTCTTTCATGTCTTTTTAATGACCTTTTTTGCTTTCTTCATGTTTGATTTTCTTGATGTTATCCTACAGTTTATTAGGTCTTCTCTCATTAGTGTTCAATGTGTTAAATCTATTTTTTAGATGTTCTAAAAATGTTAGTGGTTTATGCTCTAGGTCTTTGATTCCCATAGGCTTGTTTTAATTTTCTTGAACTTCAACATGAACTTCCATATGAGCAACTAATGGTGTGTTCCATAGTTGATTCCTGGCATGTTTTTTTTAAATTATATTCCTATGTGTATTCTTTTTTTTATTAAATCATTTTATTGAGGACTCATACATCGCTTTTCACAATACATAAATAAACATACTGTTCCAGGCACCTGCTATTATCCCCTAGCCTGGTTTTAACTGCTAATATTGAACTTCTCTATCATCTTTTCCCACTGATCTAGTCAATTTGATTTCCATGTATTCCAGCTGGGGAAGTCCATGTGTATTGTCACCTTTTGTGTTGGTCATAACAATAAAAGGTATTTATTGTGAACAAGCCGTTGGTCTTGCAAAATTCCCTCATGTCCTCTCTAGTTTAATTTCTATCACCAAACCTATATTTTCCAATTACTGTTCCTTCTCTTTTGTTTTCAAATTTTGCATTCCAATCACAAATAATTATCAATGCATCTGATTGTTTAATAAATTTCCAATTATAGACTGGTGGAATTATTCAATTTCGACATTACTTTTAGTGCTTTGTGCAAAGTTTGAACACTAGTTGTATTGATTGGATTTTTTTGTCTTCATGTAGATATTATTTTATCATGAATAGTACTGTATTTCAAGATAGATCTTGAATTGTCCTTTTTGACTATGAATGTGATGCCATTTCTTTTGAATCTCATTCCTTGTAAAGCAGGTCATATGTCTTTCTTATTCACAATGGTCAATATAGTTCATTTCCAGAAAAATAACACCTAGAATATTGACTATTATAAGTTCAACTTAATTTTTGATTTTTCATTTTCTAAATTCACAACTAATACATTTCAAGTTCCAATGATTAATAGTTAAAATCTGTTCACTTTGACTGGCCCTGTTGGTATTTGAAATAACGGTGATGTAGATTGTAGTATGACAACAACACATGAACGAACCACCACAATACTGAGAGAAAGTGATAAATATTATATATATATATATCCCCAAACCAAATCAACTACCATTGAGGTGATTCCTAATAATAACAACCCTATGAAGGTGGTTTTTTTATATGGGTAGGTAGCCTCATTTTTATCTCGTAGAGTGGATGATGGGCCCCAGAGCTGTGCTTGTGATTTTCAGTCAGTGCAAGTCTATAGTGCCACCATGACTCCATTGAGAGATCCTTTCCTCTTCTTGTTTTCTATGCTGATATGATGCTTGTGTTTTCTAAACTTGAGGTGGTAAAATTAGTGGAAAGTCCCAGAGAACTGAGATACCAATTCTAGCAGTCAATCCTACCTGTGTGGTCCAATGTTGCTAGCTATATCTGGCTAAGGAGCCTTTTGAAATATGCCAATCTGAATTGGTAATGCTCGACATGTAAAGTACCCACTGTATCTTAAGGCATATTATGAAAAATAAGGATGTATTATATTTACATTACCCTAATATATGTTGAAATAATACAGTGGGTATATTGACTTAAATAAAACATGATTAAACTTAGTTTTACCTTTTTAAATTTTCTTCTAAAATGTAACTCTGAGGAAAGTTTGTATCACATATATTATTTCCATTTGTTTATTGTTTTGTCTTTTTATTGGACAGTACTGAGTTAAACATGCTTAGGCCAATAAAATTTAGACAGGCAGTTACTTTTGTGTAACTGCTTATTATTATTGCCTCCAAATGCCATTTTCCACTTATAGAGTAAGATGATCATGGAAGCTGTTGGTTGTGAAACCACCCTTATGCTTAAATGAGAAGGCTTCAAAAAACTCATGTAAAAAATGGAAAAATCTTTTCGCTTTAATTCCCACAGATTTTTTGAAGTCACTTCATAGATGTTACAGTGCTATTAAATCCTGATGTAAGCTTTATCATTTTTGTGGGAATTCATTCTCATTTTCTAGTTATTTTTACTTTTCTTTTCAACAAATATATATTGATTTCCTTTGATGGGCAAATTGATTATGAATGTATGCCATATTACCATTTAATTTTGAAGAGTAATAGGTGAAAAAGATGTTGAAACTTGGTGATGGGATTTGGGACCCAACAAAGCTATGAATTTGCTCTACTCATTGCTGCTTTTTCCGGTTATAAAGTAAGAGAGGTTGGTATGGTCCAAGGAAATAGATATGAATATATGTCTAGACTAACTGCTTATAACCCGTTGATATAAAGAAAGTTACTTATCTTCTCTGAGCTGCAATTTCCCTAATTTTAAAATAAACAATGCCTGATTTGTGATATTGTTTGAGGATTAACTGAAGTTAGATGAAGTCGGTAACTCACTGCCTGGCACATTATTATGGCCTAGTGTACTCCTGTGCTTTTCTTGTCAAAGAGAGAGCCCAAGGGTCTCCAGAACTGGTTGGGGTCTGTAAATAAATGAGAATAGAGAAATAATTATTAAGGAAAATATGTGACCTGATGATTTTATAAAGTGTTAAAATTCTGATGTCCTGTTCTAGAGGAGTCTGTGTGTTACACGGCATTTGAGTCTTCTCTAGGTTCTGCCACCAGCTCCATTTTCTCCTCCCAAGGATAATTAAGATTTTGATTCAGGCTAAATGAAAATTGCCACCTGTGTTTATTGACTACACAAAGTCATTTTATTGTGTGGATTATAACATCTAATAGGTAGCATTGTGAAAATGGAAGTTCCAGAACACTGATATACAATGTGTACAGGTGACAGTCATTTAAATATAACAACAGCTACTGTTACTGTTACGTGTCAATGTATCAGTTGCATCTCATAGCAACCCACAGAGTTTACTAGGTTGAAATTTTTTTTGGGGGGACATCATTGGCCTCTGGAGGGAGTGGGAGGCCCAGCCTTGCTCCTGGAGAGCTGCTGTGGATTTGAACCACCAAGCCAGTGGGCCGCAGTCCCACACTCAACGACTATGCCACTGGGGCTCAACCCTAGCTTGAAATTTTTATAGGAACTGCTCACCAGTTCTTTTCTTTTGTGAAGTGACTGGTGTATTACAATGACCTACATATGAGTACAGCCAACCACTTAACCATTATGCTACCAGAGCTCTTTAAACAAATGGATACTATGTCATTAAAACTGGAAAAGGTTGTATTCTTACTCAAGGTACATGATAAAGACATAATTTAAGAAGTTGGGCATATGAAGAACATAACATCAAGGTTGGAGGAAAACTAAGTACCAACCTAAAATATAAAGATAATAAAACTTAGCTTGCACAAAGTGAAAATGACCTGATGTACTTACCAATGAAAGTAAAAGACAACAGCCTCAAAAATGGATTGCATCTGAAACAAATAAAAACCAAAAAATTATAACTGGACCAATAATCAACATCATAATGAAGTGTGAAAACGTGGAAACCATCAAGAATTTCATTCCTCTTGGATCAATTATCAATGTCTATGAAAGTCCATAACTGTTATCCAGTTGATTCCAACTCAAAGTGACCCTATATAGACTTTGTGAGACTAAACCGTATTTGAAAAAATAGCCTCACTTTTCTTCTGTGGAGCTTCTGGTGCATTTGAACTAACCTGGTAGACATGAGTAACCTGGTAACCTTGTGGTTAGTCATCCAAAGCCTAATCCACAGCACCACAACCAGCTGTCAAGAAGTAAAGTAATGTACTGTCTAGGACAAATCTACTGCAAGCAATCTCTAATTTAAAGTTCTAAAGAGAAAAGTTGTCTTTCTGATGTCATCTGGTATTTACAATCAATTCATATGTATGTGGAAGTTTGACCCAAAAAAAAAGAACAGATGTATTTGAATTATAATCTTGGCAGGGAATATTGAACTCATGAAATGCCACAAAACAAATAAATCTGTCCTGAAAGAAGTGCAGCTATACTATTTAGTAAAGGAAGAGATTCTGAGGCTTTGCCTTTCATAATTTGGATACGTTATCAGGAGAGACCAATTGATTGCTGAAGAAGCTGGTGCAATATTTAGGTGTTCTGTCAACTTGGCTGGACTAGGACATTCAGTGGTTTAAAAATTAAGATCTAGTAACTCCCCACAATGTGAGCTAACATAATGCAGTCACCTCCATAATGATAAGTCAATTATTTGTAAGAATATTAGGGTGACACAGCTGCTTGATACAATCAACTGAAAGGAAGCTTCTTTAAAGAAGACGCTTTGTATATAAAAGTGGAAGCTATGGAAAACCTTTTTTTTTTTTTCTGGGTCTGGATTCTGAATTTTATTTATCAGCCCCATTTCTTTTATTTGAGCTAATGACCTTCCATATTGCTTGCTAATCATCACAATCATCGACAGTCTGCTCTCTGGCCTGCTCACCTTGAACCAATTTGCTTGTTCAACCTCAGTCTTTTGGCCTTCTTCTAACCTTGGATTCATCAGCACCAGAGCTCCAGGAGAAAGGTACTTCCAACCTAACATCTGACCCATGGGTATGGAATCCTTCAGGACTTGGAGTTGCCTTCCTGTGAAACTATGTGAGACATTTTCTTGCTATTAATTTCTCTATATATGCATATATAAAGTTCCCTCTTTTTGTTTCTCCAGAGATCCCAGCCTATGACATATGACAAGAATCGATGGTTATAGAAATGAAGGGAGGTCTTTAATCAGATGAATTGACGGACTGACTGCAATGTATCCACATACTAACATAGCAATAACTGTGAGTATGACACAGTACTGTGCAATACAGGACAGACAGAGCAACAGCACTGAGGGTGGTCCAGGACTGTGCAGCATTTTATTTTTTTTACTCATACAGTCACTATAACACAGAGTTGAGTGGAGATTATTAAGGAAATGTAGAGGTGACATTTGGCTTCACAAGGGTAATCTAACACCACTCCAAACAAAGACCAATTGCTACAAGGCAGAGGTCCATCCTCCGAGTTTCTTTTGCCCTATTCTGACACCAATTGTCCTCTCATGGAACTCCATTTCTCTACTGGGTTTTATATTTCATTTCATTGGTCACAGAAAACTCACAGATACTAGTGAGTCACTATAATAGGGGCTTATTAGGGAGATTAATAGGTGTGTCAGTCTAGGTAGGCTAGAGAAACAAAATCATAGAGAAAGTCTTATGTGTATAAGAGAGAGCTTTATATACAATAGCTGTTGAATATTGAGAAAACATCCTGGCTCAGACCAGATCAAGTACATAAGCCTGATATTAGCCATATGTCCAATACCAATCTATAGACTTTTCTTCAGACTCACGCAACACATGCAACGACTCTAACCGCAGGAAGATCACAGGGCAGTGGGTGGAAATTCTTGTGAAGCCAGTGACAGATGCTCTGGCAGAAGTCTTCCTGTGGCTCCTTCCTATTGAGCTCTGGTGTGGTTTCATGTGTCTAGTCAACAGGACTGTCTCGCAGGGAGTGTCTGTGTGTCATACTTCTAAGACTTTTTTTTTTTTTATCTCAATAGCGCTTTCAAATGTGGTCATCACACTGCTACTTTGACTGACAGGCTAACTTCCACTCCTTCACTCTTTTTTTTCATTTTTTTTGGGGGGGTCATCACTGCCTTCTGGTGGTCATGGGAGCTACCCAGCACTGCTCCTGAGAGCTGTTGGATTTGAACCACCAAGCTCGCGGGCCGTAGTCCCGCACTCAACCACTTACGCCACTGGGGCTCAGCCCCCACCCCTTCACTCTTAAGTCTCAAATGGATAGCAGATTATGCAACTGCCACAATAGATTACCACAAGTCTGTATCAGAAAACAGGAAGGACAGCTGACCTCTTCTGAGCCAGCAGCCACATGTTTCTCAACTTCTCAGGCACATTGTCCTTTGGCCTCTGCTTTGTTCAGTGGTTGAGAAGCCTCTTTGAAGCAGTGCCTAATCATTTTTGGTCTCAGTCTGCAGGCTCTGGTGCCTCCACCACATTAGACAAGGATCTCACATGCACTCCACTGTTAGATGTTTTCTCTTGATGGTTCTGGGATTCTCTCCTACTGCTTCTGAGATGCCTCATTCTTCGCGAGTTCACAAAAACGCCGTATTCATGTTTCACATACCCTATTTGGCATGGCCTTCCCAGTCAATTGGTGGGAGTTACAAAGACATGGGTAGGAGACCATTCCAAATGATTTCACTTCACCACTAGCTCCTCCCAACAGGAAAGAAAAAGCAAAGCATATAATTTTGTTATATATTTTTAATGAGTTTTCTTGACCCAAGGAAAATTATTGACAAAACACACATTTTATGTTGTTTTGTTTATTTTTCTTCAGTTTGTATGTAATGGCAGAAGCATCTAGAATGTCAGGTCTGTAATGTTTTTTGGTTTGTTTATTTATTTATTTATTTATTTAGGCATCACGGCCCTGGTGGTGGGAATAGGCAGCCCAGCCTTTGCTCCTGTGAGCGGGAATCAAACCTCCATCTCAGTGGGCCGCAGTCCCGCGCACAACCACTACGCCACTGGGGCTCAGCCCTCAGGTCTGTAATGTTAAAGTATGCAAAGAAAAAGGGAGAATAAGAGAAGTGAGAAAAATGTGTTGTCATTGTTGTTAGCATTGTTGGTGCCTCTGTGCACAGTGGAACAAACATTTCCTATTCCTACGTCATCTTCACAATTAATTACAGATAAGATTTTTGTGATTCTTAGGCTTTTCATTTGCTGACTTTCAGAGGAGAAGGCTAGATCTATATTTCTAATTTATCTCAGTCTGATTCACAGAAAGTTGTTCCCCATCATAACAACATGCAAGCTTCCCCTGGCAGGTGGGTGATAGCTGTGTTTGAGATATTGCAACAGAATTCACTGGGGTTTCCTGTAAGACAGGGGAGAATCCTACCTGGAGATGATGGTAATAAATACTACTTATGCTGATATGGAAGACAAGTAGATCTGTGGCATGTAGACTCTAAAAGAAAAGAGAATCCACACATGCTCATGTTCATATAAACGCATTCTCTGTGCCCCACTACACATAGTATATGTAATCTGAAGAATATCCAAATGGGTAGCCATAGCATGGCTGAGATATTTGATTTAATAATCGAGTAAGTGCCATTGTAGTCAGTATTTCAAATGCGACATCCTCAGAAGAGCACAATTGGGAGATAGAAGGGCTTAAAATAGATAAAAATTTAAACAATCCCCAATCAAATGGAAATTGTTCTGGGAATGATGCCAGAAAATATTGTTGAATTGGTTTTTATATACGCATTCTAAATTTAACCAGCTGGAATTATTTGCATTGTTTTGAAATTATGCATGTAGCTATGTCCTTTAGACATTTAAAATACAATATTTGTTCTTATTAAAATATCAAATCTTGTTCTTGGTGGTTTTAGGAACAGAATATTTATTGTATTTAGAATATAGAATCACTGAATTTTAAGATGAGACAGACTTTTAGGGGTCACTTAATACAAGTCTATTTCTTGATAGTGGAACACTTGATCTAGAGAATCTGAGACTTAGAATCAGCAGATGAGCAACTGAAATAGGACTGGAACCCAGCTTTACTCATGGCTGAATCTGGGCCTCTTTAATGTTTTTTTTTTTTTTCTAATAAAAAATGTGACCCACTCCAATGAGCTTGACTCCTTTGGCAGACTCCTTTGTTAACCTTCCTTGGCAGACTCCCTTGTTAACCTTCCTTAGTCCTTAGTCACAGACTGGTCGATTAACAATGGCCCAGGTAAAAAAGATGACAGGAACTTTATCTGTTTTAATTCTAGAGGAAGCATTCCATGTGTGTATCCTTGGCTTCTCCAACATTTCTCTTTGGCTCCTGTTTCACAGTTATCACTCTGATTCTCACTCAATCTCCAGATTTGAGCTAGAAGAAGAAGCCAGAAACCAGCTATCTGCACAGGACTCAGTTCTCTCGGTGGTTTATTTGGTGGTGTCTTACTTCATAGTTTGGGGAAGTTATTTCTTCTGTTCCTGCTTAATGTGCTGAGCTTTGAATCACTTTACTAAGGATATGAAATATGAGGGGAGAAGATGATTGGTTGATGATGGGTGAGTTGGCTGCACCCGGAGCAGGTGAAAAAAAAAAAAAGACTGCTGCTGAAATTGCTGGAGAAATTTACAAATATGTTTGAAGGATAATATTGAAAACAAAACAAACAAAAAAACCTTACTACCATAGAACCAGTTCCGAGACATTATTAGCTAAATGGCAACTGAATGGCATTCTGAATGGCAACTGTTTAGATGGAATTGTTTTGTTCTAGGTCTTTGATGCCTGATACCTGATTATGCAGGATGGTGTGCTTCATCCATGTGGGGTTTGTTACTTCTTAGCTAGGTTGCCTTTTGTTTTTTTCAAGCCTTGAGTCTTGACGTTGTATCTTTTGATAGTCAGGCACCATCAGCATTCTTTGCTCATTTGCTTATGTACCCACTTTAGTGATTCTGTTGGGAATCACTTTAGTGATTCTGTTGGGAAGGTGGGCATTGTGGAATGCCAGTTTAATAGAACAAAGTGTTCTTGTGGTTGAGGAAGTAATTGAGGAGTGGCCTGTTACTTTATTACTAAACCAGTAAATATATGTACATAGATCTATGTCCCCATTGTCATATATAAATATATTTACATACGTGCATGCCTGTGTTTAGACCTCTGTAAATGCTCTTAGTTTCCTCCTTCTTTTCCTCATTTGTTATTCCCTTGTCTATGGGTCTTTTAACACCCACTTCCTTTCTCTCACCTTCCCCTCTCCCATGACCCCTCAGAACCATTGTTTTCCCTTCTGCATTGTTTATCCTGCCTATCTTATCTAGATAGACATGCAGAGATAACAGTGTGCACAAAAACAAGAAAAAGGAAAACAAAACAACAACAATAAAATAAAAATAACAATAAAAGGAAAAACCTATCAATAGTTCAAGGTTTGTTTGTTGACCTCTAGGTGTGTTTTCCAGTGCAGTCTGATGGGATGCCAGGCCTTGGCCCCAAAGTCTATTGTTGGTATTTCCCAGGGTCTTCACTGTTCTCCTCTTGCTGCTTTGTGGCATGCCCTTAGTTTTTGTCTTGGTGGAGTGAGGTCAGATCGGGCACAATCCCCACACTGTTTCTAGTGTTGACCCCCATAGCACTATGGGTCAGTGAAAGATGTTGTGTCTTGTGGTGGGACTGGCCCTATGGTCCTTTCTGTGCATTCACTGTTCTGAGCAGGAATATTGTCCTGAGGCAGGATGTGCTCCATTCTCTCTCCCACCCCCTTCACGTTTTCCTGTATGCTTTCATCAGACATGTCCCTCTCTCTGAGCTGTAACTTCAGTGCTGTCCCCTGAAGGGAAATCTTCTGGGCAGAAGGGAGGCTGTCCACATAGTTGGGATTGGGGCCAGCCCCTCGACCTTCTCTATTGGTTTGTGCTTCATGCCAGTATGTTGCATGCATGTCTTTGAGCATTGGGTTGAAGTCTGGTCATTGTTTTCCTGTGGAGATTTAAACACCTTCCCTTTGAATAGGTTAGTGCCATGTTCCCCTGGTTTCCCATGTCTTTGTTATTGTTGCTTACCCTCCTGTGACAGTCATGTACTTAAGTTAATTTTATGATTGAACTGTAGGGTTGGAGTCTAGCCTGTTAATCTGGAGATAGCCATTGAGTAGCCAATGAGGCCTCTGTGTGGGCATGGCTTTCTCCTGAGACTTCTGGGAAATCTCACTATATTTCCCTCACGAAGATGAGAAGCTATCTCCCCCAGTTGATGGTAGTTAGAATCAGAGATGATGAATCACGGAAAAGACAAGCTGGCAGCATCCAAGAAGCTGGAGGAGCCGTCAGAGAGACCACACGGCCTTGCCCTGATGGAGCCAGACCGCTGAAGCTGGAGCGGCATGCTGTTGATGGACCCTGAGCCCTGGAAGTGAGGAGTCATGGGGAGACCCCTGCCAGCGCCGGGACTCTGCACTCACTGACCTGTGACTTCATGAGTCGGAAGGAGACTTTATAGACTGATATCGGACGTATGGGTTAATATAGGACTTATGACTTTTTACTGGGACTGGATTGGGATGCTTTCTTAATGTCCTATTTCTCTTATATATAAACCTTTTCCTTATATTGATATGCGTGTCTATGAAATTTGTTCCGCTAGTCTACGCGGATTGACACACCTCCTTTTTAGTTGCCTACCATATGTATTCCTGGATTTGGTCTGGCCACGGCCATATTATCTGGATCTCACCTAAGAATGTATGTATACCGTAGTTTTTTTCCCTTTGCCCCCTTTGAATTTTTAATCTTACCTCTGTGGACTCATGTTGCAGCTGTCCTTTTGTCCTTTGCTTATTTCGCTTAGCATAATTTCCTCCTGTTCTTTTTATGTTAGCCCAAGTAAACTAGATAAACAAACTCATAGACATACATAGAGATAAAAGCGTAAGGTTTATATTCAAAAGGAATGGAATATTGAGAAAGCATCCCAACCCAGTCCAGTTCAAAGTCATAAGTCCGATATTAGCCCATATGCCCAATACCAGTCTATAATGTCTTCTTCCGACTCACGAAGTCACAGTCCAGTGGGTGCAGAGTCCTGGCACTGACAGGTTCTCCCTATGGCTCCTCACTTCCAGCGCTCAAGGTTCATCAACAGCATCCAGTGGTGGTAGAAGCAACTCAGCGCTGGAAGGACTCTCCACATGGTTTCGCCAGCTTCAGATGTCTGGTTCCCTCAGGGTAAGGACGTGTGGCTTCTCCTTCAGCTCCTCAAGCTCTTGAACACTGCCATCTTGTCCGTAATTCATTGTCTCTGAGACTAACTCCCAACAACTGGGGAGATAGCTTCTCATGTCCACGAGGGAAATATCGTGAGATTTCCCAGAAGTCTCAGGAGACTTGCCCACCTAGAGGCCTCATTGGCTAATCAATGGCTATCTTCAGATTAACAGGTTAGACTCCACCCCTACATCTCAATCATAAAATAAACATAAGCACATGACCGCCACACTTCCTATGCTATGATGTACTTCATGTGTTCATCACTGCTTTTTAGTGATGTGCAGCACTTCATTGTATGGATACACCACAGTTTTTTAATCCATTCATCTGTTGATGGAAATTTGGATTGCTTCAAATTCTTTGTAACTGTGAGATGTGCCACAATGTACATTGGAGCACAGATTTCTGGCCATCATTTTTTTCTTGCCTCTTCTGAGTATATGTCAAGTGGGTGGATTGGTGGGTCGTATGGTAGCTCAATTTCCATCTGTTTTGGATGTCGCCATATCAATTTTCATAGTGGCTGTACATACTTATACTTCCACTAGCAGTGGATAAGAATCCTCTCCACAGCTCCTCTGACGCTTGTTGTTTTCTGATTTTTTGAATTGGGCTATCTTTGAGGATATTAGGTGGTGTCTCATAGATGTTTAATTTGCATTTCTTTTATGGCTAGTGAACGGGTAAATTTCCTCATATGTTTATTGGCTGTTCAGATTCCTGCCCTTGTGAAAATTCTATTCAGGTCCTTTACCCAACTTCTCAGTGGACAATAAGATTTTTTCAATTTGGGAACTAGCAGATTATTGTAGATTTTAACTATAAGCCTTTGTCTGATGTGTCATTGCTAATGATATTTTCCCTGTCTGTGGACTTTTTTGGTGAATTCTTTCAATGTACACAGGTGCTTTATCTTCAGTATATCCTTCTTGTCAATTTGTGACTCATCTGTATTTGGGTCTCTTCCTTAGTTCAGATAGCCTATACATTCCCTGAGCCAAAGTTCTCAAATTTGTCCCAATTCCCTCATTGATGATCCTAATAGTTTGGGGTTTTACATTGAGGTCTGTGATTCACCTTGAGTTTATTCTTATGAGGTAAAGGTCTTGCTTTATTTTTCTGCAAATAGATGTCCTTTTTTATTTCTTTCCCCACTACTACTTGAGGAGGATCTGCTTCACACTTGATGTTTTCTTGGGCTTTTATGAAAAATCAGCTGTCTGTATGCTGATGATTTTATTTCTGGGTTTTCATTTCTTTTCTGTTGTTCTTAGTATCCAATACTATACCAATGACATGCTGTTTTGACCACTGTGGCTGTATATGTGCTAAAGTCAGGTAAAGCAAGACCTCCCACTGTGTCCTTCTTCTTGAGAAGTTCTCTGCTATTTCTGGGCTTCTCTCTCCATATGAAGTTGGTAATCAGGTTTTCCAATTCTTTGAAGAAAGGTGATGGTATTTGTATTTGATAGGATTAAACTTATATAGTGCTTTGGGTAAAAGTAACATCTTTACTATATTGAGTCTTCCCCATGAGCATGGGATATTTTCCCATATGTTGAGGTCAATTTTGGTTTCATGCAATAGTGTTATGTAGTTTTTCTCGTAAGATCTCTCTTTTTTTAAAAGTCATGTATATCCCTAGATAGTTCCTTTTGTGTTTGGCTATTGTGAAAGGTACCACGTTTTTGGGCCCCTTTACTGTGGTAGTGTCTGATGTGTATAGAGGTCTGATAGATTTCTGTTTTTTTGAACTTGTTCTTGCCATTCTGCCATATTCCTTGTGGACCTTCTGGGGTTTTCCATATAAAAATCATATCATCTTAGAATAATGATAGTTTCTCCTCTTCTTACCCAGACAAATACCTTTGATGTCCTTTCTTTGCCTTATATTATTAGCTAGGACCTCCAGTATGATGCTAAATAAGAGTAGGGACAAGGGGCAGCCTTCTCTGGTCCTCTTTTTCAGTGAGATAGTTTCCTCTTTTCTTCATTGACTGTTGGTTGACATGTTGGCTGTTGGTTTTATATACCTTGTATTATATAGAGGAATTTCCCTTCCATTCCTACCTTTTTCAGTGTCTTAAACAGGAATTGGTGTTGGGTGTTTTCAAATGCTTTTTCTGCATCTATTAATATTGTCATGTGGCTCTTATAGTTTTCATGTCACTGCAGTGAATGCTACTAATGGTCTCGGTTACAGTGAAGCATCCCTGCATCCCTGTTATGAATTCCACTTGGGCTTGATGAATTATTTGTTTCATATGTTATTTGTTTATATGTTTTATATTCCATTGGCCATTATGTTCTCTCTTTTCATGATTTGCACTTTGAGATCAATTTTATCTGAGATAATTTTGCAACCCCGTTTTTAAGGATTTCATTTGCTTGGTATGTTTTTCTCCAGCCTTTGATTCTCATCCTATTTTTTCTTTAGTCTTGAGATGTGTTTCCTATAGGCAGGAGATTGATGGGTTTTGTGCTCTAGACCAGTCTGCTAGCCTCAGTCTTTTAATGCCTGAGTTCAGTCCCTTGATACCGAAGGTTATTACATCTGTTTGTGGACTCTGTGATGTCATTTTATCCCTTTTCTGTTGGGTGTTTTCCTACTTCTCTTTCCTATCAGTGTGTTCATATTTGTGTGTATTTGTTATTAGTGTATGTGGTTCATGCTTTACTTTTCCTGCCCTTAAGACAATACTATCTTAGTGGCTGTTTTCTCATTGTTGCTCTCTGGGTGGGTTTGTTGTATGTGGCGGACTCTTATTTGTACTTGGTGAGTGCTATTCTTCAGCCGATATTTGGTCAGTGTGGATCTTTTGTTGAGCTTCTGGTTTTTGTTATCTCTTTCCTAAGCTCTTGTATTCCCCTTTGGTGAATGGGCTTTACCTCTTCTATCATTTCAACCTCTTTTTGTATTGTTTCCTTAATATCCTGTATGACTCCAAGCAGCATCCTGACAATTTCTTTCTGTAGCATTTCAATGTATGCTTCCTTTGTTAATGTCATTAGGTTCAAGACATCCTCTGATAATGTCTTTTGTTCCTCCTGTTTTTTTGTTGAGGTCGTTGGAGCTTATTGCTCTTTGAGTTGTGTTGTTTTAGAGGAGTATGTCGCCATTTTACAGACAGTCAAGGACCACTTGGCTCTATCTGGGAGACCCATAGGAATGCTTTTTTTAAACTGTCTGCATCAAATTGCGCTATAGGATTAGTCTGCTGCTATATCCTCTTGTGGCTTCACTCTTTCCTTAGCCAACCAGCATTCTGTTATCTGGAGGGCAAGTTGGACGCTCCTCTCAGGAGTGGTTGTGGAGCTGAACTGGGAGGATAGTGCTGCCCTGGATGATCTTGCAAGAGGTTGTGGTGTGCCTCATCTAGCTTGTTGCACCATAGAGGGTGTATAGGGGATCCTGATGCAGCGGGAGTGCTGCAGAAGCCAGGTGGGTGTGCCTGCTTATGTGTAGCGCACCATGGATGGTGGGTGGAATTGTCCTGGTCACCTAGATTGCCATGGAGATTGAGCAGAATTCCTTCCAGCAGTGTGCAGTGCTGGTAAGTATTGATGGAGCTGTCTTAGGCTGTGTGAGGCACTGTGACAGGGAAGAGGAATTTCCCTCAGTCACGTGAGACCACAAAGGATGGGCAGGATCTCCCCCAGTCACATTGGCGGCACTCTGCAGTACAAGTTGGGCAGGCATTCCCTAGAGACTGGTGGCATTTCCACTGTAGCAATGTGGGCAGGTTTTCCCCCAGAGGAAGACTGTCGGATTTTCCCTAGTCACAAGTTATGTTGCAGAGGGTGAGAGGGCAGATGGGATTTCTCCAAGAAGGTGGGAGAGTTTTTCTCAGCTGTGTGTTCTGCTGCAGAGTTTAGAGCACACAGGCTGGCTGGAGGGCAGGCAGCATTGCCCTAGGCTAATGGCAATGGCATGTGAGAGAAAAGGGGAGAAAAAAACTGAGGTAGCTGAAAGTGTGAGGGGAAAGATTGAACAGAGAGAAACAAAAGTAATGATATAGCTGAGCCCATTTCCCTGATTGTAGGACTGGAGATGGTGGCAAGCTGTGGATGATTTAAATAAAACCTTAGGCTGGTGGAAGTAGCCTGGGTCTGGCTAAGTCTGTGGCAGGGTAAAGGGTAAGCCTTAGTCAGCCTCTATAGTGGTAAGCCCAAAGCCCCTGATTCCTCAAAACCTAGTGAATCTGTGCCTATTTAACTTTATGATGTTCCTTCTATGACCTGGCAGTGTAAAAGTTCCCTCTTAATGACTTGTCTGGTATGCGTTACTCAGTTGCCTGGTATGCGTTACTCAGTTACCATCTTGCCGGAAACACCCCTAGAGATTTCTTTGAAAGCATAACTCTCAAGGCAGGTATTTTTAGGAGGCCAGAATTTATGTTAATAGGGAAGAATACATATAGGAGAAAGATAAAAAAATAGTAATTATTAGAAATGGGCATATCCCAGAAATATGAAACAGGTTTAAAGTTTAAATATTAATGAACTTAATATATTACTTTCAAGAAAAATAGATCACATTTTAATTCCTAAATCCCATACTCTGGGAATATGACTTTTTAAGGAAATAATTACTTTGTAGAAGTTATTAGTTAACTGGAGGATTCTCTGGGATATATTGGGTCCCATCTCAAGGTGACACCGAAAAGAGAAACAGAGAGAAATGCAGGGTTGATGAGATGGAGGATGGGATTACATTGTCCTAAGTAAATAAATGCCTACAACTTTCAAAATCCAGGGGAGACATGGAAAGGGATTTTCTCATAAGCATTTTGAGAAAGATTGACCTTGTTGACACTTGGCTTTCAGATTTGTTGCATCCAGAGTGTTAGAGAATATAGGTACATGTGTTAAAATGCCCTCTGTGAAGTGATTTTTTAAATAGCAGCCTTCAAATGCTAAACCAATAGTGTATCATCCTTTTTGTATATTGTGGCAATCCATTTGTTCAGGAAGGACTATTCTGTAATTTTCTTAGAAAGTAGTTCCCTGATTTTGATATTTGATTCTAGACTCAGCATGAACTGGCAATAATTGTCACTTTTTCAGTTTTCTGAAAGAACTTAGAATAAACTGTTTTCTTTCTTAAAGGTTGATGAATATTACCAATACCTTTTTCTGGTGCTGGAGTTTCCTTTGTGGGGAGGTATTTACCTTGGAATCCAAATTTTAATAGATACAGACTTATTTTGATAAATTGATACAGAGCTATTTCTTCTTGAGTGAACTTTAGTAATATTATGTTTAAAGGTATCTGTCCATATTTCATTTGTTAAAACTTATAATTTATATTAGCTATATCTTAATTTCTTTTTAATATTTATAGAAATTTAATAATTTTGTGTCTCTAATTCTTGAACTTGATAGATGATGTACTCTTTCCCCCTTTTCCAGCTAGATTTTTTGTCAATTTTGTTTGTTTTCCTTATTAATCAGGTTTTGCTTTCATTTTATCCTCTACTGATTTTCTATTTTACTTATTTCTATTCTGTTTTCCCCCAATTCCTTTATTATAGTCAGTTTAGATACAATTTCTCCTTTTTCCCCTCGCAGTTCCTAAAGCAGAAGCTGAACACATTGCTTCTAGACTGCTCTTTTCTAAAACAACATTTGATGTAGAACGAGGCCCCAACATACGTTTTGGGAATACATTACAATTTCCAAATACAACTTCTCACTTCATTCTTTCTAAAGATTTAATTTTTTTAGACATTTCACTATTATCTTTGATGTTCCCTCATATATTTAGTTAGAAGAAGTATATAGTACAGTTTTGCAAATAGGTGAAATTCTTGGTTCTCATTGACATTTAAAACAAAGAGAAGCAGAAAGAGGAAAGATAAGACTGTAAATCTCATCTAGGGAGACAATCAAGTGGATGACAGTGAGATGATTCTCTTGAGTTCACTGTGTGGTATAAGCAACTTGTGATTGAGCACTAGCCTAAAAACTGGTGGTTTGGTCCCACTCAGCCACACCAGGGATGAAAGGCTGCACGAACATCAGTTGTAAATATTTCAGGTGACAAAATCCAATGAATGTTTCCACACAATAATGCATGGGGTCACTAGAATTCAGAATCAACTAAATGACAATGGGTTTGATTGTTTTTTGGATGGTGCTCTGTTGAGGACTGAAAAGCAAGAGAAAAGACAATTAGAACAATGTTCTAAAACAAGTTTTCCTAAATACCAGGTTTTGTGAATCAGAATAGCAGATATATTGGTTTGTAAATTTGCTTTGCAGTTTTCCAGGCAAAGCAAAAATAACCACATAAACATTCACGTTTAAGGTTCTTAAATACAATCTAGCTATGGAAGCACACACAGGTACATGAAGAGTTTTAAAATACCAAGATGATGTGCTTTGGAAGTGTATTTGAACTGACAATTTCCCATCTATATGTACCTCAATCGAGAGGACAGTTGATGATACCTGGAGACCTTTTTTGTTCATCAATGAGGGAAGAGTGCAGTAGCTGCTTTTGGCACATTAGTCTTCCAAGATTAAGGATGTTGCTGAACATCTTGCAAATGTACATAACAACTTTCTACATAAGAAATTATCTGCACCAATTGTCAATAATGTTGTGCTTGGCAAACATTGCTCTGGAACTTCAGGGTGAAAATTATTATAGAGAGGAAATAGTAGGAAAACGTATCAAGGAATTTTTTTTCATGTGAAACTCCAGCATTGTTACGTATGGAAGAAAAACAGCATACACCATACACAAGACTATAGGGAAGGGATGCATCAGTATTGTTTAGATGAGGAAAAATAAGAAACCCAGGACATTCTGGATGTACAGGTCACCTGTCAGGTTCATTGGTGCCTTATTTTGGAGAACTTCAAATACTATGCTAAAGAATTAAAAAATATATATTTATAAGACAATGGGGAGCAATTCAATAGGCACATTTTAAAGTAAATCCTCTTTTAAATAGATTAGTTTGGCTGTGGTCTGAAGATCTATCTTTGTGGAGAGACTGGGATATAATCAGGAGGTTGTATCAACCCAGGGTTGAGGATTAATTCAAGCAGAACCTGAATTAACCATGATTCTTGTACCACATATCCTTGTCTAAATGCAATTACAGATTTGGGTAAAGCCATTCAGCAGCAGCACCAAATTATAATTTTATACAAATATATAAGCAATCAGCTCTAGTTTGTAAGTGACATGGCTTACTTAAGTCATACAGTTTTGCTCATGTGTTTATATCATGTGCATTTCATAGGTTTTTAAGTTAGTGATTGTATTTCAAAAGCTGAAACAGTGATAAATCCGTACTCACAAACAGATCAGTCTTAATGAATTTTACTTTGAGTTTCTTTTTTCTGTGTCTCCTCTCTGGAAAAAACAATCTTAAACACTGGGTTTAATGGACCATAGCTGCAGAAAAAATTGATATTGAAATTTACTCTCCATTTTCTTTGGCAAAAATAATCAACTACCAATAAATTTACTTTTATGAGAAGTGAGGTTAAAATATTGGAAAAATGAATTTGATGGTTATTTGTTTGATTACTTACATTGTATCAGAAGTTATGACTTCTCCTTCTTTATTTTGTTTCCCTCTGTCCTAATTGAATAACTAATCAGTGTAAATAATGCATTCTAATATAGATTCAGAATGCAGAGTTTCTCCCTTGAAGTCAGTAAGAAGCAGCCTTGTGATCATTTTACAGAAAAAATGTAAATTGTTCTATTCAGTTGTCACAGTTATATTTATAGTCTGTCTTTGGGAAGACTTCAATAAATATTTCAAAAAGTATTTCATTCATTCCTCAATAGATATAGATGAACAATAGCATGCTAGATGACTGAATGACTGAATGAAATGTAATGAATGAAATGATATAGAAAAAAACCTTGAATTGATTTCTAACTTTATAAACCATTAGCTTTTATGAAAAATAAAAGATTTTTGAAAAGCAGAAAGAACAAGTGAATATGTTTCTATTTTTATAGTTATTGGAAGTTTTCTGAAACGTTAATTTAGAAAATCATCATTTTAAACACTATCTTTGGTAACATTTGTGATTGATCTAGTTGCAATAAAAATCTAATTGCAGGAGAAAATTGATAATAATGGTTCAGTCTTTGGGATTAAAGTTTTGTTTGTGTGGTATATGTTCCTTTTGGAAAATGAAATAAACTGTGAATTAACTTTTCTACAAAGAAGTTATTGGTATGGTTTATATAATTGCACAGCCTGTGCTTTATCTGTCTACTTGTTAAAATTAAACTTCACCATTGTGGTCATTCTATTGATTTTACTGGTCAGAACAAAATAACAATCCAACAGATCATTCTATTATTGTAAATATAATCTGACCATGCGATAGACATTGTACTCTACTTTGAGAGAGATCTTTCACCAGGAGCATAAGATAAAGGAGAAGGCATATGCACCAAGGCTATGTGAAATGAGACATCATGATTAGAGTTCACTCATTTTAGGATACTACACAGTACATTATCTTGTTTGGTTTCCAGGTACATAGAATGTTCAAAAATTCTCACGCAGAACTAAACTGAACATGTAAGAATTGACTCAGTGGCAGTTAGTTTTTTTTTAAATCCAAGTTTCTGTAAATCCCACCAAATAATTGGGTTGGACTATGCAAACAGGGCATGTGTGCCACGAATAAAGGGGGTTGGTCAATTTTCATTACTATCCCCATCATCGTCCCATCTATAAGGATGAACCACCATTGAAGAAGCGGAGCAGAAACACCAAGGATCTTGAAAGATCATATTCAAGACTGCTTTCTGAAGTGGCAGAGATCACCAAGACACTGTAACTCCATGGAAGTGGAAAGGCCTGTTTTTCCCCGACAGAGTAGCTAGTGGTTTTGAATTGCTGACTTTGTGGTTATCAGCTCCACCACAGCACCACGACTCCCCAAACATTTACGGTTAAGTCATCAAACATGACCGATGATCATGAATTTGGCATGGAACAAAGCAATATTTCCTTTTGTTACACATAAGGTTGTGGTGAGCTAGAGTCAACTCACTAGCTACCACCAACAACACAGCGGCAAAATAAGGTTGCACAGAAGGAAGACATAGAGTTGGCAGGGAAAAAGGCCTCAAAAAGTAGCATATGTTATGAGGACAAAGTGATGGGAATTAAAAGCAGGATGGGTCTATGCACTTGATCCCCATAATAGGATTTAAATAGCAATTCAGGCTTTTATTTAGCACCATCTGGCAAAGCTTTATCTTATCCCTCAAGACCTGAGCCCTTTCTCTAACTTCTAGTTTTACTACTCCTTAGGGACACCCACGAATGGAATAGTCCCTGAAAATAATGATACTCTTGTCATTCTTTGAGGATAGAGGTGAAGGTTCAGAGATGAAACCATACACAAGAGAAATCATCAACTTGTGGTCCACAAAGACACTCCTAGGATAAAGACCCCAGCAAGTGATAAAGATAATATGGCACAACGTGCTTAGTATTGCTGAATACTTCTAACTGTTGGTGGAATTTGGGAGAGAAAATGTAAACCTGTATTATCTATTTTTATGAATTGAACTGGTGTAAATTACTGAGGCCAAGTCTTTAAGAATATACCTGACAATCGAATCATCAATCTTTAAGAGATGAAGGTTATCCTTAAAGTAAAACAAACTTGTAGCTTTATGTGTAATATGAAAAAAAAATTAAATCTGGGCTTTTTATTTTATCATCTCTGAAACAAAGATGTTGGAATAAATTATTTTCTAATGCTTCCAGTTCAAAGATTTTGTGATCTGATAATGTTAATCACATAGCATTCATTAGCATTGAATACTTATTAAATTCAAGGCACTTTGAAAGCTAGTGATACTAGGAGTTTAAGATTAATCTTTGTCTTGAAGAATTTTAAACACAATTAAAAAACAGATTATATATAAAAACCCATTACATGAATTCAACTTTACAAAAAATATTACCTTTTAGTTTTTCAATAAGGAGCTAAACTTATTAGGAAAAATGATGTCATTTACTTTTGGAAGACTTTCTAGTCTTCTCTAAAGTTGTACCATATCTAGTCTTGCAGTGTCACACAAGATACTGAGGAAATTAAGGTGGTTTATAGTTGGGTGCTAATCTCATGCCTGTTAGCTTGCACGCACTCAGCAGCTCTGCAGGACAGCCAGAGCTCTGCTTCCATATCGATTCCAGCCAAGGAGAGCTTCTGGAACAGGTATACACTACCACACACGCCGTCTCTGCATCAGAGAGCGACTTCTGGGCAGTTACCAACAGCAACAAGCCAGAGTGGGTGAAGGTAAACAATTAATTGTGCACACGAGTTTTTAAAAAAATACAGTTAACACGGAATTGATTCTGACGCACAGTGACTCCACCTGTGTCAAAAGTAGAACTGCACTCACTAGGGTTTTCACTGGATGCATTTTAGAGTAGTTTTTCAGGTCTTTCTTCTGCGGTACCTCTGATTTGGAACAATTTGCCTTTAATAGTTAAAATGATTAACCTTTCGGTTAATAGCCAAACATCTTAACCACTACATCATCTAAGGATTCCCTCACCCAAATTGATGTTGGGAAATGCAAGTTCTGATGTTGCATATCCTCTTCCAACTCTGTGTTAATTTGCTGTTTTCTTGCCATGCTTGTAGAAAGAGAAGCTTCTGAAGACTGCCTATGCTTATCTATGAGACCAACCGCACAAGTCAAAGTGTGCTGGATGCCTTCAGGAACCTGTGCACTCTGAACCACTCTATAGCATATACTTTCTGCCAGAGAAATACTTTGTACCCTGCGGTGAATCACCAGTGTGTTTTTTCAAAGTGATCCTGTTCTTGCTGTGTATTCCCCACTTATTTCTGCATTAGATTTTGGGGGTTCAGATACAAAAAAGAAGAAAGACTTATAATGTGTTTCTTTGTTTGTCTTCACAAGGCAGTGAATCACATTTTCTTTAGATGATGAGACTGATATTTTCTTTAGATGATGAGAAAAGAAAAAGGGAAATACAAGGAGAAAAAATAATTCCCCCAATAGTATCATTAGAAATCACAAGAATGACTTTATATCACTGTGTTTACTTTGTGAAATAACAAGTGGATATGAAACTGCATCATTTTAATGTCTAGATTTTTGCAAGGTTGCTCTTCTAGGGAAGAGCACCTGAAAAATCCATGAAATCAGAAATTGTCAACCTTGTTTGAGAAGGGTGGTTTTTGTGTCTTCAGGTTGATTTTGATCCCTACTGACTCCCATGTGACAGAGTTAGGTTGAACTATAAGATTTCCTATGTTGTGATTCTTATCAAAACAGATCACCAAGTCTTTCTTCTACAGAGCTGCTGCACGGATTTGAACTGTCAACTTTTTAGTTAGTAGTCGAGTGCTTAACTGTTGCTCTGGCAGGTGACATCCTTTTCTGCTCAATACATCAGCAGAAAATTCATTCAGAGTATTCTTCTTAGAAAGAAACTTAGTGGGATATCAAATGAGGGATATGGGTAGGGGAGGAGTCTTACAAAATGAAGAGAGTAGAAATATGTACCTCTTATAGGTAAGCTTGTGGTGCCAACATGGCCAAAGACAATAGGTAGGTCTGTTGTGATGACATGGCCAATCAATACACGAGAATAATTGAAGGGCAGAAATAGAAAAGGCTTGCCAAGGTCTGCCCTTGCTCTCTGATCTTTGGACCAGACAGCTGCCTTGTTCGTCCTGTGCCTCGACCTCCAAGCAACACTACCTGTGAGACACCTAATCGTGGACTGTGTTGCTGTGAGTTGAGGTTCCTTCAAGCCCCCCTTCGCCATGCCCCTGGGATATACATCTCTTGAGCTGGGGACTGTTGGACTGTGTCATCTGACTGACTATTGGCGACCTGCTCTGCTGTTTGCTGCCTGTGACCAGATAGCCTGAATTGTCCCTCCAGACTTGAAGGACTGCCAGTCTTCTAGCTGTCTCACGCAAGAGTTGCACCAAGCAATTCGTACTGCTTTATAGATAATTAACTGTTTCTTTCTTATCTTATATACCTTTCTCTCTATATAAATATATAAAGAGAATTACTAGTGTCCTGGTTTTATTCCTCTAAGAGAACCCTGCCTGACACAGAACCCCAATGCTGCTCAAGAGTGAAGGACAGAGGTTGCAGGGGAGGAGCAGGTATAGCTTTACAAAGGGATGTGTGGGCCATACATGGTGGTACATCTCTTCAGAGACCACACGATTACAGATTCTAAAATATGAGTTTGAATATGAGCTTCTGTGGTCTGTGTGTGCCACAAGAGAGCTTGCAAATTCTTTTGGTTATGGTTTCCCTTAGAAACCGGTTAGTGAATATGCTGAGAATTTGGGAGGAAAATAGGTGTGGAGTGAGTGCAAAGGCAATGCATGAAAGTTCTTAAAGCATGAAAGAGTTTTCCTTAAGGACAAGAAGTCAGACCTGGATTTGGTTGCTGGGCCGTTTGTCCAGATAAAACACAGGACAAGATGAAGTGGTAGGACATATCTAGATGGCTCACTACCTAGAAAGAGCACCAGTAAAAAGACCCCAATACCCATAGTTCTTCAGATGAGTTTTGTGGCATCTATGACAGACATTTAGATAATAACAAGAACTATGGTTCTCTTAATCCAGAAACTAAAGCAATCAAGTCGGTCTGTGGCTAGATCAAATTTATGTTATGGCTAAAATCATGTGCACTGTAAATAGGATCATTTCCATGATTTTGTAATGTTTCTCTTTTATTTTGTTTTTCCCTTAGAATTTTACGAAAGACCTCTTAAAAATGCTAATTTGTCTCAAATAATGTAAGAGATTATATATTTAAAAAGAACAACAGCAAGAAAACCCATCTCTCTCCCCTGAACTTAGAGAATGAACTCTGCTGAGTGCTGGTGCAGGAGTTATAGCTACTGATGCTTGACAGATAAGTGCTAGGTAATGGTGGTTAAGCCAGGAGCACTCACGTGGTGACCTAAAGACAGGGTGTGCTAAATCTTGAACATGCAGTTCTTAGAATGAGGACTTCACAATGTCCTAGAAGGGGGAGAAATAGCTGTGGTTGCATTTTCTGGGAAAAATGTAATGGGATAGGTTAAAAAAAATTTTTTTTTACCAATTTTATTGACATCTACTTCACACATCATTATAATTCAAATTTAAGCAAAATAAAAGGAGTTATGTAATTATCACCACAAAAATTTTAGAACGTTTTCTTCTTTCCTATATTCATTAATATTAGCTCCCCATTTCTCCCCAATTTTTCTTGCCATAATCCCAAGAAACTATTAATCAAGTTATTGTCTCTGTAGATTTACCTATTTTGGATTTCATATACTGAAAAAAAAATCCCAAAACCAAAAGAAAAAAGCCCCAAACCTATCATCAACAACAAAATAAAACAGAGAAAAAAACTTCATTAAAAAAGATAGCAAGAATATAATAAGACTGGAATATTTTATTCAGAGGTCTTACATTTTGAACTAATCATACCTACACTAGTTCATGTGCTAACTGTGCTGCTCTGAGAAACAACATCTGTGACAATCATGTATGTGTAAGAAAGAACTTCGTATCATGAAGTAATTTTAGATGAAGAAGGCATCCTGGTTCTGTTCAATGCAAGTCCATGGGCCAGACGCTAACCAGACTGCTCCTCACACACGTGACTGCAGGTTGATAACTCAGAATGAAGAAGCAAGAAGCAGTGTGGTCACAGGACAGTGGATGCAGCATTGCATAAATCCATGGTCACTGGAAATCTCATAGAGTACTGACAGCTCTCTAGGCTGGTGGCCCACCTAAGATGGTCCCTGGCGGCAGGCAGAGGTTCCCAGTTAGAAGGAAGTAAAAGGGCAAAGGGAAGAGAGAATCCCAGTATCTCTCTCATGAAAAGGCCATAGCCTCAAGGTGGCATCATCAGGCTGTGATCTGATTAATAGAGTGCATTCTGTCCCTACACTTTCACACAGGAAGAGATTGACATAAAATCTAACCATCACAGCCCATTTTCCAATGCATTTTTTCTAAGAGTAAGGTTATTAATATCCTTGGGGAATATTCAGAGGGAACCCTGAAAATAGATTTTGGACCTTCAATGTGAAACCTAGCTTTTTCCAAATTGGAAACTCAGAATTTAAGATCTAACACTCTTCCTTGCTCTGGTCATGGATTGAATTATTTACAATCCTTGAATCACGTAGACTGGTATACTTCTCTCACTTGTACTTAGCTACTGTCCATTTGGATAGCCTTACTTAGGTGGCTGCTTATTTAAGACATGCCATTAAGACTCCAGAAATGATTCTTCCTTAAGCCAGGTACTACCTGGTTTCTACACCACACTTTGCTATAGCACCTATATCTTCAGTGATCTCTTCATGAAGACAAGTATCAAGCAGGGGCACATAATGAGAACTAAGTTTTCTTGGATTAGGGCTATGATCAAGTGCAAACTCAAACTCCATTCATCCATGCATGGTATATTTATGTACCTGACCTACTTTTAAAATTGGTCAAACAGGAGATCACATGATAAAAAATTACATTTTGACCAGGAGTAGTTAAACTAAATGTAGTTAAAACTACATTTTAACTGTAGTAGTTAAAAAGTTGGGCTATGATCTCCACAGAACAAAGATGGGGTGTTCTACTCCCATAAAGAGTTAGTTTCAGAAATCAAGAGGGGGTCCCTATAATCCATATTGACTGGACCATAGCCATTATTCTGGTCTTCTTTAAAGATAGCATTATTCTTCTATCGGGGAGTATTATCAATCATTCACATGGGGCTATCTAGTATCTCTATTGATAATATCATTAATTTAGACAATGCTATAGAATTCCAAGTAATTTTAAGAAAAGGAAAGTCTACATGTATAGTACAAAATTTTAGAAGAAGCTACATTGTGGATCTGTATGGATCAAAACCCCAAGTATCTGGACATTATTTTTGCAGACAATAAGGGTTGAGGGATAGGGCAAGACTTTGAATAATGCGCATCCACAAAGGCAGAACCACGTCTGCTAGACTAGCACATGTCACGAAAAGCAAAGAAAGCATGGCAGTCAAGAATAAATGGTAGTTCTGAGCCGATATTCATTGGTCCACCTGAAAGTAAGATATTCAAACCAGTCTAGTGACCTTCAAATCCCTAACCTTAGGACACTGTCATCTGCTTTTTTTCACACTAGGATGCTTCATCTTGAAGTCTAAGGGAACATTTCTTTTACAATAAGTTTAAATTGAAGTCCAGTTTTCTTAGTGGGTTTTGGTGTGACCTATACAGAATTTTGTGCACCTCAAAAAGAGTCTAAAATCTCACTTATCACCAAGAGCTGGATAGAAACTAGTTCAAAATTTCCCAATTAGGGACATATTATGGGGTGAATTCTCTCTTTGAGGGTCTATATAGGTAATGTTAAGCATTTTTTGCCTGTGGCAGGTCGCGCTACTTAGTTTACCTACCAACAGAAGTGAAATGACTTTCTCTGAGAGAGACATGTCCCACTCCTGCCCCCCTGGACTTGAATTTCCATTAAGGTTCACTGGGCACATTTGATGGAGTCTTTTGATTTGGAACAATGTTAATGGCAGTATCATGAGATATTCTCTGACTCCTACTGAGATGATGTTTCCTCTAAGCACATATTAAGATATACAGATAAGGTGATATGTGAATAATAAGCATTTGGCACTTACACCATCCACTTGCTTGAGAAATCAGATAAGAAGATTATTACATGGCCTAAAAACAAATGCTTGCATTTATCTTGTTGTTTATTTGAATAACAATAATCTCATACAATATTTGTCCTTTTACAATTGATTAATTTAGCTCAGCTTAATGTTTTCCAGGTCCATTCATGTCATGAGGTGTTCTATGATTCCATCACTGTTTTTTAGGGATACATAATATTCCACTGTGTGTATATTCTAGGTTTCTTTATCCATTATTGTACTGATGGGTATTTTGGCTGTATATGGCTTCTTTTTATTGTGAACTGTGCTTTAATTGCAGAGGAGAACAAACCTACTTCTGTTCACATTGTATCTCTTGATTTGTACTAAACCTAGAAATAAGGGTAAAAACGCAGACATGGAGTTAGGTAAGATAATGCCTTAGCTAAGAGGTCCTAATAGTGACCACTGACTGAAATGCTGTCAGTTCTCACTCACAGTGGGTTTTAAGGGAGAAAGTACCTGCTGATCTGCTCCCATGAGATCTTACAGCCTATGAAACCTCAGGAGACCAGGCTACTGTGTCTTAAAGGGCCCATCAGATGGCAAGCAAAACCAAGCATGGCCGATTTATAGCAATTATTTCAGCATTTAATTCACAAGACATGGTATCTTCCAGAACAGTCACTATATTGTTTTTTTACATTATGGAGTCTCTGTCTTTGCTTTTTGTGAAACAAGGAGGAGGGCATGTTACTTTGGAAATTACTGCTTTAAAGTTAATTGACAGTGCAGTAAGTGAAGGCACATGCAATATTTTACAGAAACATAATTTTTAGAAAAATTGAAAAGTTGCATGAATCATGGTTTTAATATCTCCTTTTATGAGTTAGGAGATGAAAAATAAATATTAATAGGCAGCAAATTTCTGTGTCTTAGCCTTTGGGTAAAAGGACTCTGACCTCATCTTCCATAATGTTTTGTGCAGTAGGGCAGAAAAAGAGATAATTTGACTAATTTTTCAAGTATATGTATAATTCTGCAACAGTTCAACTGAGAAATATAACCTGGGACTATAGACTTAGTATTTTTTAGGTGATTTATTTGGGGCATGAGATTTTCTTCAGAAATACATGCTTCTAATTGTATGTCACTAAGTAGCACTCTTATTTAGGCAAGATAAACAAACGCTCAGTATTTTATCATTTTGAGTTGCAGGATTCCAACCTTTCTCTGAGTAGGAAGTTTCTTTTCCTTCCTGGTAAGAATTCTAAGAAACCCTAGAAGTACCTGCTTCTGTGATGATTTCAGCCAAGAAAATCCCGTGAACTGATTCTGCTCTGTAACACATGGGCCACCAGGAGTCAGCACGGACCCAGTGCTAACCTGCCGAAGAAACAGGCCACAGAGCCACCTCCCAGACCTCCATGTCCTCCTCTTTGCTAGAACTTAAATCCTTCTCACGTGAGGATATTTAAAGCAGCATTTTGGAGAAAGGACGTGTTGATAGTCTCATAAATCCTCACATAGCTGGCATGTGTTATCAGTAGGTCTGGATTTCTTTGGTGATATGTTTTGGAGTTCTTCTTTAGATATTTCTGGCTTGTAGACTTGGAGTGTGAAGGTTGGTGTCAGTATATCGTCCCCTGTTCTCCTCATTTTTAATGTTGGTTACGATTTTTTTGGAACAAGAGGCATTTTATTTCTGTTCTGGATTTATTTGTAGTTATGTTTTTAAGGATGTTTTGTGCTTAATATTGTACCTGGGAAATTTATTGGTTTCAACCTACAGAATTTCCACTGCCCCTTTCATTACTTGGGTCTGAATTATGTGGCCAGCAGGCCACACTGATTCTTCATGGCCTTCTTGATGTTTTTATAATTGATACTAAAACTATATAACTCTCTCTGAAGGTTATAGAATCTAATTTGAGATAAGTCCTCCCCAAAGTTAGCATAGCTAGTGTCTTTTAAAAAAAATTTATTACAATCCCATGAAACATAAAGCTTTAATTGTTTCAAGAGATTCCATCTTCCTGTGGGAATTTTTGCTAGATGCCTGTTTCCTAGTATTTTGAACTCTTTGCATGCAGAACATTACTAGAATACAATGAAAGACACACTTTCAGAGGGTGGTCATTCCTTAGGTGTCAACTAAAACCCGAGCTGCTGATTTCCTGGGATGAGTCCTCTAAGTGTTATCCTATATTAGTGATGTTTCCTTTTAAGTACTTATATTTTATTTTAAACCATACTAGATATTAATATAGCAAGTATCTTGTGCCACAGGTTATTTAATATTAAAAATGACAAAAGACACTTATCAGAGCTTTCCAGTTTTACCTCCCTGTGGTAGTTACATAATCTGTTGCCAATTTGAGACTATTAAGAGTGAAAGGGTGCTTGATCAAGCCCCAACAGGCATCGTGTGCCCTCCTCACCATCAATTTTAGATCACTTGTTATTCCCTTGCCAGTGGATTTATCAGCACTCACTTCCTTCCCCCACCTTACTCCCTCTTCCATATTCCTCACTGCCTCTACCCCCCTGCCCCAAACCATTGGATCCATTGTTTTCTTTCCTGGATTGTTTATCCCACATATTTTATCTAGATAGACATACAGAAACAAATAATAAGCACAAAAACAAGACAGAGCATAAGAAAACAGCAACAAAACCAACCACAAAAATAAGAAAAACCTATAAATAATTCCAAGTCTTTTTGTTTACCTTTAGAAGGTTTTCTGGTGGAGTCTGATGAGGTGTCATGTTGTGGCCCCAAGTCAATTTTTGCTATTCCCTAGAGACTTCATTGTTTTGCTTCCCTTGCTACTCTGTTGCACGTCTTTAGCATCTCACCTGGTGTGGTGGGGTCAGATTAGGCACAATTTCCATATTGCATCTGGTGTTGTTCCTCAAAATGCTATGGGTCTGTGAGTTTTGTGGTGAGGCCAACCCTACAGTCTTCTCTGTGCATTGGCTGCTCTGAGCAGGAACATCATACTTAGGGCTCGGTGGCCTGGGATATGTTCCACTCTGTCTCCTTCCCTTTTCATTTGCTTCTGTGTTCTCTTATCAGATGTGCCCCTGTCTCTGAGCTGTAACATCAGTGCTGTCCTATGAAGTGAATTCTTCTGGAGAAGAAGGGATGTCCATGTATTGGGATTGGGACTGGCCCCACAGATCTCTCTATTGGTTCCCTGCTTCATGATGTTGAAGTCTGATCCCATTCTCCTCCTGTGGAGATATAAACAACATCCTTTCCTTAGGTGGCAATGAAATCTAGAGAAATTATTGAAACCTGAATGAAGGCTGAACATGATAGTGGGACAAAAGGAAAGGAAAAGGAAAAGGAAAATTACACTTATAGAGCACTAAATATAGGCATGTAAATATGCAAATATATTCACATATAATAATAGGGAAATAGATTTATATACATATATTTATAGATTTACTATTAAGGTAGCAGATGAACTTTGAGTGTAAGAGCACTTTGTTCTAATACTCTGGCATTCCATGACACTTATTTCCTAACACAATTGCTGAAGACAAAATGGGTAAGTAAATGTGATGAAGAAAAAGGATGGTGTCCTGCTATTATAAGATGTATCATCTAGGGCCTTAAAGGTTTGAAAGTAAACAAGCTGAGAAAGTCCACATGGAAGAAGCACACTAGCCTATGTGATCATGAGGTATTGGTGGGATCAGGTTTCAGGCATCAAAGACCCAGAACAAAAAATCATTTCAATGTGAATGAGGGGGAGTATGGAGTAGAGACCCAAAGTGCAACTGTAGACAATTGGATATTCTGTACAGAAGGGTCGCAAGGAAGAGAAAAACCAGTCAGGGTGCAGTATGATACTGAAGTAACATACAACTTTCCTCTAGTTCTTTAATACTTCCTCTACCCATGATCATGACCCTAACTCTATCTTATAAATTTGACCAGACTAGAGCGTGTACATGGGTACAGATAAGACTTGGAAACTCAGGGAGTACAGGACAGATAGACACCCCCAGGACCACTACGAAGAGTAGCAATACCAGAAGGGGAATGGGCAGGTGGGGGGAGAAAAGAGGAACTGATCACAGGGATTTATATATAATCCTTTAACAGGGGGACAGGCGAGAGAAGAGTGGGGGAAGAGAGACCTCAGTTACTATAAGATATGAAAAAATTATTAATTATCAAGGGTTCATAAGGGAAGAAAAGTGGAAGTGGGAGGGGGAAAACAAGGAGCTGCTACCAAGGGTTCAAGTAGATTGAAAAGATTTTGAAAATGATGATGGCAACCAATGTACAATTGTGCTTGGCATCATGGATGGATAGAGGGATTGGGAGAAGAGGTATATGAGCCCACAATAAAATTATTTTAAAAAATGTGAATGGATGAAGTTTAACCTGTCAATAAGAAAACAGCATGATAACCTTGTTTAGAGGGGATAGGAAGATAAAATAGCTTGCTGGAGATGGACCATATACATATTCTCATCAAGATAGTCCTGTTGACAAGATCCATGGAGCAATGCTGAAGCAGTCAGAGCCTTAGGGCTGGAGGAGCCATGTGAAGTCCTAAGATGCTTCTACTGCCACTGGATCCACAGGACTTTGTACCCACTGGCCTGTGATCTACCTGTACTTGGCATCATTGCATATATTGCATAAATCTGAAGAGGAATTTACAGATTGGCACTGGGCATATGATCACATATCAGACTTATGGACTTGATCTGAACTGGGTTTGGATGTTTACTTTCTTTTTTTGATGTTTTCTTAATGTACAATTACTATTTATATAAAGTTTTTTCCTATACACATATGAGTGTCTATACATTGTTTCTTTAGTCCCAGACTAACACACTCCTCACCCTACACCCAAATTGAATAATGTGATCTCTGGGTACTACCTTTCTTTAAAATTCCTGAATGATATCAGTGATGATTTTAAGCCAATGTGTAAGGTTTAACCATTGGTTCATGTTTCTATATGAGGGTTTTTCTATCAGCATAGAATGCCATGATAGTCTCAACTCTTTTGAACATAAATCCTTGGGGGTATGGCAGGGTGGTTAGTAGGAAATGGGGTACTATTAATGAAGAGTACAAGAAAAAAGAGAAAAAGGTTTAAAATGGATTATGGTGATAAATGTACAACTCTTCTTGATATGATTAAAATGTTTATTTGCACAATATTTGTATTATGTCTGAATAAATACATTTATAATTTTCCCCAAAGCATAAACAATATTTGACAAAGAAAAATTAATGAGTCTCCTTATTTCTATATCTTATCTTCCTTCTTCATGGTCAGTTTTTCAAGGATGGTATAACATCCTGACTCTACACTTCTTGGGGCAGGACATTTGCCCATAGAGCAGTCAGTGTTGGCATTGTGTGGAAGAATGTCATTGAGCAAGGTTTGATCGATGTTGAATGGCAAGGAAAAATTGGACTTTACACTAGATAGAATCATAGGGTGTTTGCTGATTTTTTTCCAAAAGGAACAATTTATCTGTTCACTAATAATTAAATGTAGAAAGAAACATAACCTATTTGTTTAAGTGAAAATGGACTCTTGTCACATTTTAAAGGTTTTTTTTTTTCTTACCCGGCTTTAAAAACCATGTAGATTAGCCCTGACAGAAAATTCATGGAAATTTTTCACTTTGCTCTGTCTAAAATCTAGCCTCTGAAATTATTGATCACTCAAGATAGTGACAATTCATAATGCTGACTACATGTGTGTCAAAGTTACATGGATATTCCAGAATTATTACATATTTGCAGTATAAAGGTTGCATTATATTTTAATTCTAACTTAATAGTAAGCACAACAGTTTCCATGCTGAAAATGGCCATTAAAATCAATCATAGGAACTATGGAAATTAGATTTTTTTAAGGCTTTTGTGACTTCCAAAATATCATGAGATAAATGCCAGATTACTTTTTTTTGTATTTCCAGACCCCATACTTAGAGAAACCATGAAAAACTCGCAATTTCCTAAATAACTGTCATAAAGATACAGTTCAATTTAAAAGCTTAAAATGCACTATCATGCAGTTTCTTCTTTCAACAATTTTGCCATGCCTTTCTCTTTCTCCTGCCATACCAGTCATATTTCATTACTTGTGTGTTTAGCATAAGCTTAAAATTGTTATGACTATCAGTTACTGATTTAACCATTAAATCAAACGTTGTGGCTAAACTTTATCATCTTTTAGTATCTAGGCTAGACTCATGAGAGACAAATGAAGAGAGTTACATTTTCAATCATTATGAATCACTATTAGAAGTTCAAAACTGTCCTTCTCAGGACTTTGCTTGACTTGCCCTTGTGAAGAGATCACTGAAGACATGGGTGCAATAGTGAAGTGTGGGGAAGGAACTAGATGATTCCCTGCTCTCAGACAAATTGCATCCGACATCTTAAAGGCTTATCTTCAAGCAAGCGGTCATCTAAGTGAGGCATCAACTAAGTCCTCATGGAAGAAATACAGAAGCCTGTGTGATTCCAGGATTGTCCATAATACCATACATATGTGAAGGAGGGGATAGAATCAGAGCTCAAATTGTGAACACCCAGTTTTCAGAATACAATGATGACAGCGGCTTCTACGCCTGTAAAGAATTACAGCTTTGGAAACTCAGAAGGTCACTTCTGCCCTGTCCTATAAGATTACTATGAGTTGAAATTGACTCTGTGGGAGCGAGAAAGAAGAATGAATGACATGAGAAGTCCAAATCCCCCTTTGGGCTCCACACATGGTTTCAGTTTTCAGTGATTCTCTTCTGACCATAGTCAAAGGATATGAATGGCCTTGTTCTAATTCAGAGATCATTGTAAAGTTGATTATAACAGATGATGTTAGGTTAAAATGTAATATCTTATAATTTGATTTCCCTTTTGAGTCATTTTAAAGTCATTTTAGTAAAAAAAAAAGTCAAGGGGATTAAGCCTCAGGTGAATCTCCACCGGCCATACAGCAGGGATATGAATAGCCTTGGTTTTATGCAGCGCATATTGGAAAGTGTATTATTGCAGATACAGTTTGTTTAAATTTTAACACATTACCATTTTATCTCTTTGACTCATTTTAAGTTTGTTTTTGTTTTTGCTATTCTATTTTAATTGAGTTTTTTTATTTTCCTTTTTTATTGTTGGATGTTGTTGAGTGTATTCTTCTGTATATGAAATCCAGGGTAGATTAACTCTATAGTATCAACAACTGGATTGATGATTTCTTGAGGGTAGGGTAAGGGAAGTTCTGGGGAAATTGGGTGCTAACAATAAACACAAGAAAGAAGGAATGTTCTGAAATTGATAGTGGCAATAATTGTACAGCTCTTTTGAATATGATTGAACTATTGAATTGTATGCAAAAAATGATTAAACTTCCAATAAAATGATTACAAAAACAAAAAAAACTGCTAAACAAACAAACAATAAAACTGTTCTTAAATTTGCAGGCATATAATAAGCCTACAGGCATCATACTGTCTTCAAAGTGTTCAGAATGTGAAAAAAAAATGTTTAGAAGAAAGATTGAAGTTAAACAGTTGTTTTTAGAAGACTGTTGGGAGTTTATGAGGCTTATCGCATGATATTTTTTCTTAGTGAAGTACTTGAATAAGAGGATTTCTCATAATAAATTGTAGTATGGAAGTCATAGGAGACAAATACGACTGTGGGGTTAAGAATTTAAGTTACAAACATGGGTTTATCTGAATAGTGACTGAATGAGTAGGTTTACGATCTCATGGAGTACAAAAGGTTTATACCATATCTAATGACAATCTTCTGTGGATGAGTAAGTTGTATTTTCTATGGGTATATACATATAGCTAGATGTATATGTGTATATACATGAATGCATATCTATTCATCTTTTATATGAGGGTACGTAAAGTGCTACTACAAAATAATCCAAAAAGCAAACTCATTGTCATCATATGGATTTCTACTCATAAGATCCTGTAGGACAGATTAGGAGTTCTCCTGTGCATTTCCCAGGCTTAACAGCTAACTCTTTATAGTTAACTCTTTTCAGGAGTAGGAAGTCTCCTTTTTCCTCTGCAGAGGGACTGGAGGTTATGAGCAGCAGACAGTACAGTTATCAGTCCAACTGGTAACCCACCACACCTCCAGAACTGCTTACAAAAATCTTAGTGTTTATTCAACAAAAATATCTAAAAGGGATGTTATTGTTTCATAGCACATTCTCCATTTTGTTTTATACATTTTGAAGGAAGGATTTCCATTTCTCTAATCCTTCCCCAAAGAATTACACACTCTTCAATTTTACAGCACATAAAATTGACAAGGGACTCAGATTGTGCTCATAAATCAAATGGTCTTTGAATTTTAAGGAAAAAAAGTTTGATTGGCTAATATTGGGTCTGGAGGGTAAATGGTATAAGATTTCCCATAAGATAGCTCTTTCACTCTCTAAGAATAATATTATAAGAAAAAAAATTCTCCTATGTTACTTTCCTAGCTTTTCTCATGAGTGTAGTTTTAAACTGTCTTTATAATAAGACCCCAGGATTATCATCTGTCCTTTCAAGAAAATCTACCAACATCACCTCTTTGATGGTCCCCCAAATAGTCACCCTACTGGTTTCTAAATTGATGTCTCTTCCATGAATTAATCTTTGAAATGTTCTCAATGTTCCTTACAAAACTCAATCCATCTAAAATTTGTATTGTATAGAGCAGCATTACTAGTTGTAAAGCTTGTTGCAAAGCTCCAATAACAAGTGCACAAGGGTGTCAAAAAGTTTTGCAACTAGCATTCTTTAGGAATACAAGAAGCCTTATTTTTAATACTGGAATCAGGCACCTCTAATTTTACCAAGACAAATATTTACTTTTGGAAGACAAAGCACATCTCTAAGGGAATTTTATTGGTAGCTCCTAGGAGGAAGAAAATCATACCCTGCCAGCATGTCTGGGATAACATTATCCTGCATACAGCATGCACACGGAACTTCTTAAAAGGTTGCCAAGTACAGGAGCTTCTCAGAGCACTCATGGAGTAGCTAGGATTTCTGGGAAATGAAGTGCCTAGGGTAAGAGGTTGTTCAAAGCTCTGCACATACTCTGTGAAAATTTCAGACTTGTTTCACTTCCCTCCTGTTTTGGTCTGGGTAGACTAGAGAAACAAATTCCTCAACATGCATATGGATATAAGGGAAAGGAACAAGAGTAGTGGAACTTTGAGAAAACATCCCAACCCAGTCCAGTATAAGGTGATAAATCCGACATTAGCCCATATGTCTGATACCAGTCTATAAAGTCTCCTTCCAACTTATGAAGCATGTGCAATGACACCAGGACAATCACAGGCCAGTGGGTGCAGTCTTGTGTATCCAGCTGGGGTAGAAGCATCCCAGTGCTGGCAGGGGTCTCCCCATGGCTCCTCATTTCCAGGGCTCAGGGTCCACCAGCAGGATCCATTGGCGGTAGAAACATTTCAGCACTGGCAGGAGTCTCTTTGTGGCTTTTCTGGCCCCAGAGGTCTGGTTACATCAGGAGAAGTGCATGTGGTTTCTCCTCCAGCTCCTCCATTCTCCAGGAATCAGGATAGATCAGCATGCTGTCATCTCGTCGTGTCAGGAGTTCTTTATATTGGAGACTGAGTGCCAAGTCTGTCTTCTTCAATTGGTAAATACCGCAAGACATCCAAGAATTCTCAGTGGAAAGCCATGCCCTCACAGAGGTCTATCTCCAGACTGACAGGCTAGAATCCACTCTTAGACTCCCAATAATAAAATTGTCACATGGGTACATGACTGCCACACCTCCTAAGAGGTTTTATGTACAATTGTTGTTACAGGATCAGAGGCAGAGGTCTCTGTTTCTGTAGCTTCCTGTTTTTGTGAGGTATAGAGTATCACCATCCTGCCTATGTGAGTAGAAGTTTCTTCTAATATACCCTATACTAAGCAAGTGTTTTTCGGTGAAGAGGTGCTTGACTTAAGGTTGTGCATCATTGACAGCCATAGGCCTGTTTGTGGTCTGAAGTTTAGGTTTCTGTTGTTTGAAAAAATTCTGGTGAGAGTCAACCTGAAGGTGGTCCTGGGGGAAATTCTCACAGTCTGATAAGATAGCAGAAAAGAGGGATGAGGAGCTTATTGACACCTTATCAATGTTATGCATGACCAAGATGTAAGACTAGCAATACATATCACTAAATAGTCTCCCCTACTCCACTCTGAGAAAAATATTTCTCTTCCTTGCTAATGCAAACTTGAGTTGTTTAGCACAAATATGTATGCTCTTCCTTCTTCACCGTCTTACAACAATTTACCTAGGTCTATATCTGGAGCATTGCCTGAGGTCAATGCTTTACAAAGTACTGTTGTATGATCCCAGGGAACATCTTTCCCAGCCATTATTGCCTCTAGACCTATAACTAAACTCAATCACAGAGAGGTTTCACAGGAGGCCCCAGGCCCTGGAAGAAGTATGAGATATTCCTAAAGGACTGTACAAGTTCTCAGGTCTGTAAAGAAAGAATCCTGGAAAATATACGGGAATGGTTACTAAGGGTGTGGGATACTGATGAAAGCAACCTAAACTTGGATCAGTCTGAATTTATTCATATGGGTCCACTGAGTCCAGATTCTTCATTCAATGTTTCAGCTTGAGAGGCTGGGAGAAGATGCCTTTGTATATTTGGTTGGTTCACTGAAGCATGGGTTGAGAAATGACCTACATTAATCAAGTTGAAGTAGAAGACCTATCTTGGTATATGACAGAAGGTATATAAATGATAATGGAAATTGGCATGTGAGAATAAAAGTATAAGGATAATCCCCTAAATCCACAAAGCGAGTGGCCTGAGGACACTGAGTTAGTCCGGGGGGACTAGAGGAACAAATTCAAGGATACACATATGGATATAAGGAATGGGTTTCTATTCAAGAGGAACAGGACATTGAGAAAACATCCCAGCCCAGTCCAACTCAAAGTCACAAGTCCGATATTAACCCATATGCCCAAAATCAGTCCATAAAGTCTCCTTCTGACTCATGAAGTCACAGCTCAGTGGGTACAGTGTCATGGAACTGACAGGGGTCTCCCCATAGCTCCTTGCTTCCAGGGCTCAAGGTCCATCAACAGCATCCCATGACGGCAGAAGCAACTCATTGCTGGCAGAGGCCTCCATGTGACTGCCCCAGCTTCAGAGGTCCATCAGGGCATAGCCGTGTGATCTCTCCACCGGCTACTCCAGCCTCCCAGACGCCGCCATTCTGTGTTGCCTGTGGTTAATCATCTCTGAAACTAACTCCCAACAACTGGAGAAGATAGCTTCTCATCTTCTCGAGGGAGATATTGTGAGATTTCCCAGAAGTCTCAGGTGAAAGCCATGCACACATAGAGACCTCATTGGCTACTCAATGGCTATCTCCAGATTAACAGGCTAGACTCCACCCCTACATTTCAATCACAAAATTAACATAAGCACATGACTGCCACAGGCATGTTTTATCAAAACAGCAAGGAAAACAATTGTGAAGGGACCCTCAAATCTCTAGATTCCTGTGATTTCTATTTTATGTCAATAAGACTTCACCTTGGGAACTGCCCTAAGTGAATTAAAACAGTTGCCTGCAATGGGGCTTGTAGAACCCATGGGGCAGGGGCTAAGTGGCAGCACTTTAAAAACAGAGACAAAGCAGGCATGATGCATGTAATGGATAGTAGAATCAAGTCGTATCAGAATTCTGCTTGGATTTATAGTGCTGGTAACTTAGGGAAGGTGTTCCTTGGAGTAAAATAGATGGGAAACCTATTCAATATTTCTTGACATATACAAGTTGAAAAATTCTAGATCAGATAAGGCATCAAATGAACACCAAACTCAAAGCCATAGAGTTGATGGCAAGTTGCAGCAACTCTATCGGATGAGGTATAAATGGGCTCTGTGAATTTCCAAGGCTATAACTTTTCATCAGAGTAGAAAGTTCTCTATTTCTCTGGAGGGTGATTTCAAACTGCTGTCCTAGTGGTTAGCAGACCAATGCTTAACCATTACATCATCAGGACAGCCTAATTCAAATCACTAGAATAGAGAGTCACAAACCCTCAGTAATTCTCAGATTTGAACCACAAACACTTAAATGAAGGGAAGCCTGGGCCCCTTTTGATAGAGCCCTAGTACACCACCAAAGTTTTGCTATTAGTCTTTCTCACAACCGTCCCCAAAGGGATTTGTGATCTATCACAACAGCAACTGTTCACTGACAAAAAGGAAAAAATCATATTTTTAGTCATTCTGAGCATTGGCTATGAAGTGATATTTAATTCCAGGATGCACAAAATATGTTGAAGATCCATCTAATACAGTGGAAGTATATAGTGGTCAAGTTATTAATGGTATATCAGCTCGTTTGTCTCACAATGAGTCCAGTATGTGTCCAAATCTACCATCTGATAATGTGCCTAGTTCTGGAATGAATTATTGGAATAGGCATACTCAGCAAGGGCTAAAACCCACATATTGGATCCTTGGATTTTGAAATAAGGGTAATTATGGTAGAAAATACCAAGTGAAGTCATTACATCAGAACTGCCTCTGATCAGGAAAATAGTAAACTAAAAGCATTACTGCATTATTGGAGAGGTTGCAGATGGGAGCACACCATCAAGGACTTGCAGGATGTAGGGGTGGTGATTCCTACCACAATCCCATGTAACTCTTCTATTTTCCATGTATAAAAATCATTTGAATTTTGGTGAATGACAGTAAGTTATCATAAACTTACTCAGGTGGTGACTCCTACTTCAGCTGTTTTTCTAGATGTTTCATTACTTGAGCAAATTTATACTTCTCTTGGTACCTGGTATGCAGCCCTTGATCTGGTTGATACCTTTTGATTTTAGCTTTCAGAGGACTACCAGAAGCAGTTTGCCTACAGCTGGCCCATTCCATAACTAGAAAGGAAACACAATGCCTGGTGGGTCTTGTAGTGCATATGAAATTAGGCTTGAGAGGTCCTACAGCAACATACCCAGCTGCAGAATGAGCACTATAGTTGTTATTTTCTATTTTATGAACATTTTCTACTTTATACACACATCAAATATTTTTGTTTTGTTCCCTTATACAGATGAACATGAGCTTAGTGCATTTTGGGTTGTATGCATGTTAATTTGTCATGTTTTGTGCAGGTATGATTTGATTTTTTCCCTTGTTTGCAGATTATGCAAAGTTAAAGAGTGTGTACAGGTTTCCCTTTACAAGGGAATGCGATGACAAGGTTTTAGGTAGACTGCATCTGTTATTTTGTTGTACTCTGTTGGCTTGTGTGTTGCTTTGATGTAGAAATTATGTCACTGGTATTTCATATGCCAGCAAGTTCACTCAGAATGAACAGGTTTCAATTGAGCTTCCAGACTAAGAACAGACTAAGACAAAGGAATGGAATGTCTATTTCCAAGGAAGAAACTGCTGGAAATTTTAAGCATCAACTGTAAACATCATCAGAGATGGAAGGCCTAATGAATGGAAACAAAACATTGCCAGGCATCATACCAAGTGTTGGGCCTACTGGGTCAAAGACACTCAAAATGTGACTGATAAGGAACTGCTTTCTTAAAGTAGAGTCATCCCCAGGGACAAGAATGCAGTAAAACCTGTGATAGTGGATCCTTTGAGATCTTCATTTGCTGATGGGACAAAACTCAGAATTAGAAGAGACAACTATAAAAACTACTAATCATAACCTGGAATGTATGAAGGAAGAATATGGGAAAATTGGAATAGTAAAAAATGAAATGGAATCCATAAATATCTGTACCAGTGATCTGATGTGAACTGTGTTGGCCATTTTTGAACCAGAAAATCATCTGATTTACAATGCCATGAATGACAAAATCAAGGGGAATGACCTAGCATTCATTGTCAAAAGGACACGACCAAATCAAGAATTGGAAAAACTGACCCCTAATTACATGTGGAGAAGGAAGAAGGCCAGAATTAGCAGAGAACTCCTCAAAAAGAAGGACAAAGTTGGAGGACTCACTTTACTTGACTTTAACATGTAGTACATGAGCACATTGCACAAAAAAGCATTTACTGGCATAATGACAGTGATTCTAACCAATGGAAAAGAACAGAAACCCTAGCAGTAAAACCATCAGCAAATAGACAACTGATCTCAAAAAGGACTCCAAAAGCATCAAGTGGGAGGTGGATGCTCTCTTTAGCAAGTGGTGGTGGAAACCGTGGATATTTACTTATAGAAAAATGAAAAAGATCTTTACCTCCATCAATGGACAAGAACAAACTCACAGTGGATCACAGACCTAGAAGTAAAACCCCAAACTATCAGGACCATCAAAGAAGGAATCGGGACAAGCCTAAGATCCTTGGCTCAGGAAATATTTAAACTGTCATAGGGAAGGGTACACACATGTGAACCTGAAATCCACAAGTGGGATATATACTAAGGATGAAATACCTGTGTGCACTGAAAAACTTCACCAAGAGGGTGACAAGAGAACCCACAAACTGGGAGAGGATTTTTAACAATGACACAACAAAGGGCTTATTCCTAAAATCTACAATGCCTTCCTATCCTGCAAAAAGAGAAAAACAGTTAACCCCCTGAGAAAGTGGGCAAAGGACTGAAAATAATTTTCACTAGAGAGAAGATCAGAATGCCCCCCCACCAAAAAAATACAGAAAATTATCCTGAGCATTAGTAATCAGAAAAATGAAAACTAAAACAACAATGAGATACAATCTAACACCCTTGAGGATAGCCCACATCAGAAAATCAGAGAGCAACGATGTGGTGAGACAGAAACTCTCTTCCACTGCTGGGGGTTGTGTAGATGTCCACAGTCTCTGTGGAAAGCCATCTGGTACTATTTCAAGCAAATGGACATTGATCTACCTTATGACACAACTGTCCCTCTACTGGGCATGTACCCAGAAGAGGTAAGAAATAAACCAGGACCAATCATTTGGACTCCAGTGTTTATTGTTGTGCAATTCACAATGGCTAAGGTTAGTAAAATAGCACATAAACACAATGGAGTACTGCACCTCACTAGAACGCACTGATGATCACATCTTCGTGGGAAGAGTTGCAGGAAATTATGCTAAGCAAAGTTAGCCAATCACAAAAGAAGTACAACATGAGTCCCTTAAGGCCAGTATAATTGGCACAGAAGGTATAGAAGAATCTACTTATCTTATACTATACATGTTTAGGTACAGGCAGTAGGGTGGAGTCAGACCAAACCCAAAGAGATACATGCTATTCTAACATAAAGGAAAGGAAAGGGGGGAGGGTGGAAGGAGGGAGAAAAGAGGGGGGGAGGAGAAATGATGGCATGGATCGAGGAGGACACTAGTCAGCCCAGGGGAAGAGTAGTGGTTATGTCTTCACAGAATTGGAAGAATGCATGCAGACCCCTCTATGGTGTGCCAAACCTTGAGGGCAGCATAACAGTGTTGAGAAATGCATGAAAAAATGGGCTACAGGGCTGGTCCTAATCAGAGCCAAACCAAATCTTCCTTAGAAGTATGTGCTACACAGAACAACACTGAACCCACAGGTTGGGGAGAGGGTCTGGCATGCCACGTCCACACAGAAACAAACCCAGAAGAAAAACTAAGAAAGGGACCCTTGGTCTAGACCCCATATTGGCACCCCATGTTGGCACACACACTGGAGGATGATGTCACTGCACGGACTGCTAAGCCACAGAGAGGATAGTAGGACTGACAACAACTCATGATATGTTGTCCTCTCGTTGGGGCAGACTGTGACGGAGGTCTATACTGAGGACAAGCAGCAGAGAGTGAGTTTGCTGTGATCTCTCCAGCGGCGGGGCAAACTGACAAGGGAGCGTAACAGAACAGCAATAGGAGCAAAGAAAAGACACAACTTCCCCTGAAGAGTCCCTAAAATAGATTTCCGGGGAGGAGGTGCAGCTCCCAGAATCCTCCTGTGACTGGTGGGGAAACAGTCATAAGGTCAGTGGACTGACCTGGAATTATATGTGTGTTTTTTTTCAATCTTTTATTTGGTCTCTGGTTATTATTATCGGTTTGCCTACTTATATAAGATAGGGTAGGGAGGCAGACTTGAGGAGAAAACAATGGAAGCAATGGTCCTGGAGGGACTTCGGGGAGGAGGCAGAGGAAGGGAGTGGTAAGAAAACAATGCCACGGAGAGGGGGGCAACTAGGGAATGAACGTCAGCAACAAAGAGGAAGTAGAGATCCCGGCAGTGTTGGAGCAAGTGCAACGTAGCTGAGAGGAGTTACTAAGAGGGTGAGGAAGGGAGGCTCTGACGGTGGGGCAGGAGGAAGGTGAAAGGAATCAGAGGAACGGTCAAGGAAGCAAAGCTATGGATAGAGGTATACGCATAGTGTGTACATATATAAATACATGAATTCATAAAATACAGGTATTGGCATTGGTATACATATTTATAAGGCAAAACATGGAGGCAATGGATGGACTTTGGGACACTGCTCATATTCTTTCTCACTCTCCAGGTACAATACTGAAGACACAATGCATAAGATGCATAAGAATGTTCTCAGGGACAGATAAAAGATAAGATCTCATGAGACATGGAATTCAGGATCAGAAATGGGAGTTTTAATACCAGAAGGCGGGGAGAAGAAGGGAGAAAGCAGGAGTCGATTGCATGATCAACACATAACCACACACCCCTCCAGGGGGATGGACAGCAGAAATCTTGGGGGAAGGGAGACAGAGGTTGGTGTAAAATATGAAAATAATAATTTATAATTCATCAAGGGGTCACAAAGTGTGGGGGAAAGGAACTGGTACCAAGGTCTCAATAGAAAGTAAATGCCTAGAAAATAATTATGGCAACATATGTACAAATATGGTTGATATAATTGCTGTACGGATTGTTATGAGCCCACAGTAAAATATTCTATTAAAAAATAGAAAGAAAAAAGAAATTAAGGGCATTATTTACAGTATAAAAATAAAATACAAAGCTTTGAAAAGAAGAACTTCCACCTTTTTGTTGGGCACCCCCTTGTATGATGATTGCTTCCAACATCACAGCAACACACATCACAAAACTCCGTGTTAACTGGATGGAAGTTGTTGAAAATCCTGTGAGTGTGAGAGCCCTTAAATAGCTTGATATGTATAATGGGGTTAAGAAAATCTGATGCTGGTCATTCTGGCTAAATATTTTCTCTCCTAGGATATTTTAATAAAATTCTCTTGCTATGTCCATGTTTTCCAAAAATAATTCTTCCTCTTACTAAGACAAGAATTTAATTCTGGTAACAATCCAACTTACAAAGTGTAAGCAAAACAGTGCCTTCTGTTGGACTCTCCTGAGCCTGTGCAATTCAAGGGCAAAAGATCAGCTCAGAAAACTATGAATGATAAATAGTTCTAGGTCTGCCTGCTGACCTTTATTTTAGTTTTCCTTCTCATGTCTGTCTATGTAAGGTCATCATAATAAACAATCCCAAAGGGAAAAATACCAAGGGACCAACTGTTCTTGGGGGGGGGGGAGGGGGGTTATGGGAGAGTGGGAGGTTAGGGGAGCCAACAAGCCTGTGAACAAGGAAACAACAAGTGATCTAAAATCAACGGTGAGGAGGCCATAGACTGTCTGGTGAGGTTTGATCAAGTGCTATGTAGCCAAGAGGAATTCCTGAGAATTGAATGAAGGTCAAACATTATAGTGAGACAGGAGAAAAGTAAAAGGAAACTAGGAAAGAACTAGGAGGAAAATATATTTATAGAGGTATAGATGCGGGAATGTACATATGTAAGTATATTTATATACATAATAGAGATATATTTATGTACATATTTATTTATATGTTAAGCATCAGAGTAGCAGATACACATTGGTCCTCTGTTCAAGTTCACTCTCAATGCAAGAACACTTTATTCTGGCATTCTGTGGTGCTCATCTTCCTGACTTGATTGCTGAAACAAAACGGATACAGAAAAGAATGTGAAGAAAGCTGATGGCGCCCAATTATTAGAAGATATAGTGCCCAGGGTCTTAAAGGCTTAAGGTTAAACAAGTGGCTATCTAGCAGGGCCGTAACAAAGCCCACATAGGAGAAGCACACTAACCTGTGTGATCATGAGGTGTCAAAGGGAACAGCTGGGTGTCAGGCAGCAGCAAACCCCAAACAACCATACCAATGTCAATGAGGGGGGTTGGAGTGGAGACCCAAAGCCCATCTGTATTTGGACATCCTTGCACCAAAGGGTCGCCAAGAAGGGATGTGCCAGCCAGTGTGAGGCTTAGCACTGATAAGACACTGAGATACTTCCATTTCTTTAGTTCTTTAATTCTTCCCCCTCTACTGCTATCATTCCCCCAGTTCTACCTTAGAAATCTGGTGAGACCGGAGCATGTACACTGGTCTAGATACATGGAATCCAAGACAGATAAACCCAGCAGTAACAGTAATGGGAATAGTGATATCATGAGGTAGGAGGGAGGTGGGGGGAACCGATCACAATGATGGATGTATAACAACCCCCACTCTCCAACCAAGGGTGAACAACAACAAAAACATAAGTGAAGGGAGACAGTGGATGGTTTAAGCTATGGAAATAATAATAATTTATAATTTATCAAGGGTGGGAGTGTGGGAGAGTGAGGGGAAAAAAGAGGAGATTATATCAAGGATTCAAGTAGAAAGAAAATGTTTTGAAACTGATAGCGACATATGTACAAATATGACTAATGCAATTGATGTATGGATTGTTAAAAGAGCTGCAAGGTCCCCTAATAAAATGACTTACAATATCAAAAAAGCACAATAAAAGAGGTACAGGCAAATATAAAATAAAAAAGAAGAAGGCTATGACATGACAGGCAATGTTCACATTTTAAAATAGTCCTATTGATAGACTTTCACAAACAAACAAACAAACAAACAAACAGGATAATCAAAAAGAGAAAAAAAAGAAACAGGATAACTATGGAGATTTATTAGGAAGAAGTTTTATGAAAGGGAAAACTGCACTGGTTAGAAAAAGGACAGAGAATTTGTGGTAAGGATTATTTTCTCTTAGACCGTAATAACGCAACTGCTTATTTTCCCATGGCAGCAAGGACTATAGCACAAGAATTTTCCTTGAATACCTTACCCCATCCACCCTGCAGCTTTGATCTTGTTCCTTCAGACTTTTTATTGTCACCCAAACTCAAATAACCACTCAAAGGTAGATGATTTGAGTCCCATAAATGAAAAAGTTGCTTTGTTGATGTGGAGTAAATGGAAGATTGCAGAACTTCTCAGGGGAAGGGGTAGGAAAATGAAAACACTGCTTTAGAAAGGTATAGCCCGAAATGGAATGAGTGTATTGAATATTAATAGCCTCACATTTTGATATAGTTGTTTAAAACAGGTTTCTATCACTTTGTGGCAATACTTTTTGACCTGCCTTGTCTTGCTGACATAAGTTCTTTGCAGACTGAGATGAATTCATTGACTTCACTACTATGGAGTCAATTCAGAATCAGAGTGACTGTTTAGGAACTGCCTGCGTGCTTTGCTGAGTCTGTAGCCCTTTACAGGAGTAGAGAGCCTTGTCTTTTTCCCATGGATCAGTTAGTGGCTTCAAACTCCTGACCTTACACTTAACAGCCAAATGGATAATCACTACATGATTAATGCCCTTGTACATTATCTAGAGAGATACATTCAAATATTCTTTCTTTTGGAGTAAGCCTGTGCATGTCTGAATGTGACCACAATAGCAATACTTTTGATTTACCCTCATATGTATGTATGTTTGTGTCTACAGAGCTATAGGTGTTATAAATAATTACATATTGAACTATTAAAATTGAAAAGTTGATGATTCTTAGCCTCCTTAAAGCACCTTGGAAGAAAAACCTAATGATCTACTTCCTAAATACCACAGCTAGTGAGAATCCAATGAAGTGACGCTCAATGGGGTCACTCTGATTTGAAATCAATTTGAGACCAACTGGTTTTATATAGCTACCCCTCTGGCTATAGGAAGATCCAGCTATGGATCCTCATTCGAATCTATCTTTATCTCTATCTATCTATACATACCAATGCAAACAACCTCCCACACCCCACTACAGAATTACATTAACCCTAATCTAATGTTAAAGAATATCTGGGAAATATTTCTGAAGAACTACATCTATTAATCTTCTTTCATTTTTCAGGTTATGGAACATTTGTATACAAGGGACTCATTTTACCCTGATGATTTTAATTTTCTACCCATTATCAATTTCTTTGAAATGTATTATGCATATCAAATTCATTTAGATATTCTATACATCATCAGTGAAAGACCATCACTCATAATCATCCCTCTTTTATAAGCTCTAAATAACTTATTACTTTTAGCATTATGGCATTTTCCAGGGAATTTCTTCAGAAAATCTGAGATTTTTACTTCATAAATGTGTGGTAGATTTAAGTCTCTGCCTTTCCCCTTATTGCTATATTATATTCAAACAATGGAATTTTAGGATATGTAAATATTAATTTATGGTTGACCACTTTTCCAAGGTCATATTACTTTGCTCCAATTAATATTACACTTGAAAATTTGCATATCCCATAGTGTCTTTGGATTAAATAGAAAACATATGATTAATTCCATTGGTAGCCACATCATTGCTCTAGATACCTTATTAACATATAAATGATTCAGCCGAAAATGGAATGTATTCCCCTTACAGTTAGACAGAATGTGGTAAAAGCCACCTTGTTAGTAATAGTTTCCATGCATCTTTTGTTCTTCTAACATCCCCACTCTCTCCTTTTTTATTGTACCTCTTCCTGAAAGATTCTTATCGATGGTTTCTTCCTGGTGCTCAAAATTTACCTTTTATTTCTTTCACTAAGTTGTACAATAAAATAGATAAAAGCCTATTTATATATTAACCTTGCATTTTCTTCAAGGAAACCGAGTCTAATCAGTTTTACCCTTTCCAATAAATTGTCATTAGTGTGGACTTAAGGGAAAGAATAAACGTTGATTGCTGGTGCCAGTTGTAAAATGAGAAAACGTTACATAAGGTCAAGAGTTTAATTCAGGGCTAATGCTGGAAAAGGTGTGTGTATTCTGACCTGCACTGGGGGAGTGGAATTCTGAAAGTCTTCTTAGAGAAATAACCCAGCTGAGGCAAAAAGACGTTAAAGTTAGAGAAAATGCAATCTAGAAAATTGTCACCAGAGAACACTATGTATATGGAAAGATATTAATGTTAACCAGCAGGAACCTAATATAAATGAGTGTGTTTCAGTGAGACTGGGACACAAGGCTGGAGGCAGAGATGAGGGGAATCTCAGAGTGGTGAAGAGAGCCCAGCATTGAGAGTCCTCCACTCTGGCCACAGAGGTCAGGCTTTCCATCAAACACCCAAACAACTCATCAACATAGTTTCATATCTAAATAAACAGCCCATTCAGTCTCAATAATAGGAGTGTAATGGTGTGTTTTCTTTGAGTCCTATAAAGCACAATAAGATGCAGAAAGTTTACCAATCAACCAGTTCAATCAACTTATCAATCAATCATTTCTCCATAAGTAAAATCCAATATCTTCAATGTAACAAGTGCCTCTGAGGAAATTATTGTGACACTTCTTAAAACCTGTATCATGCTTCTGAATAATTTTTCTGCATTCAAGCATCTAGTTTAGTTCTCAGTATATTACTAATGTGAAAGAGATTTTGGTTAGCTGAAATCTTTCTGACTTATCCATACAAAAAGGAGCTGTCTCTTAAGAATACTATCTGCTGTTAAAAGCATCGAAACAAAAGAAAGAAGAATTTTCCTTAAATATGATACAGGTCAATGGAGTAGAAATATTTACCAACAAAGAGAAGAGCTCTGTCTCTGTCTCCATGTCTGGCAAATACTGTGTACCCCTTCGGAGCAGGCGTACACTTCATTATTATAAAACATAAGGAAGTACGTACTGTCATCAGAGCCCTTGGGTGTTTAGCATTCTCGACTGTCTTAAAACATCAAAAATCAGACATAATTTGAAATAAGTTATTGTGGATGAACATGAACAAAAATTTCCAAAATAATTGCGTATGCAAATAGTCTACTAGAAGACAATAACCAATGTGCACATAAATGATACAAGCTCACAAAATCAGATTTTATAAATTGAAGACACGTGATAACTTTGAAAGAAATGGAGAGGAAAATCAAAAAGAAAACTATACGGCAAAAGATTTGAAAAAATAGACAAGACATCGACCGCTGAGGTTAGTATCAATCGTTGTGTTGTGAAAAATATCAAAGGATAACAACTCTTCTCTCATCCCTGAAAATATGGGGAAAAATGCCATGCAGAGAAGTGTTGCAATTTAGTAAAGAAGAAAACTCAGGATTACTTCAGTGATTCTAAGTAGGTTATTTTGGCTCATTTGAGTGCTACCACAATGTTTGATCAGTTTGGGGACAAATTAGAAATACTCTCAATACACACAAATATCTTACATCTACAACATAATCCTATTAAGGGAAAGTTAAGTATATTCCATTTTTAATTAAATATTTTTTGTATATTCCATTTTTAAGTGGAAAATAATAAACAGTGTATATATTTTAAAATGTTCTCATAAACTAATTAAAATGAAAGTTTTGGAATTAGAAGGATCAAATCTCCATTTTAATTTATCCAGACAATTCTTTTTTAAAAACTGTCCCCTCCACAAACTGCCTCTCCTTCAAGATAAATAACATCTATTTGGTGGGTTAATTCAGCTAATTTTATTTTCTCATTTTACTCATCTTCTTCATTTCATTCAGGTAGCAGCTTCCTGATTTAGTTTTTCAATCCTAAATTACTTCTTTTTTGTATAACTACTGATTTAATAGAAGGCATTTTAAAATTGTTTTAAAGAAGGACATAATCACTTGCTTTCTCAACCATTAAAAATTAGAAATGAAGGTTTCAATAATGCAATATATGTTGCACTGGAATCTAGAGCATTCAATGTTAATGAAAATTATAATAGTAATCCCCTGTGTGTTAAGACACTGCCTGAAGAAAAATAGGGACAAAATGCAAATGTTGATACTTTTTGTTGTTCAGAGGCTTTGGACATTTTCCATTTTTATCTGCACAAGCCACACTGCTAAGGGCTGTCTGAATTTTCTTATCTTTACTTTCATACCTGAGTTGGGTCTGTTAGCTGTGGTTCTTGTTTTTTCATTTTAAATGTGTGATTCAATTCTGAGGACTTAAGAATTATTGAGGACTGGAAAAATCTTAGGAATCCTGAATTCATAGGCATGTTCCCCTGCTGTCAGTTACACATGAGTGCCATTGACGTTTTTTGTGTACCTCTTTGTACCCATTACTATGTGCCCACGATGATATTGTGCTTTTACAAGTACTACCCCAAATAAAATTTAAGTAAATAGAATGCGCTGCCATTTACTATGCAATATTCTTAAAAGGGTCCTGTGGTCAGAATCCAGTACAATTCACTGAAATATCAAAATGTAGAATGCCAGTAGCATCTTACTACCATCCACTTTTTGCCTACTATTGATTAATATGTGGATGTCTATTAGCAAGAATTTTCTGCCTCATCTTTAATTCCCCTGTTTATTTGTAAGCTAGAGGAAAACTTTTCTTTGGGGACTGAACTTTCTCTGTGGTGTTATACTATTCATTTTAGAAAATACTTTGGACAATCATTTATTATAATGTACTAATTCTGAAAAGATACTAAATATGGTTGAATGATAATTTCTGTTTGTTTTGTTTATTTGTGTGAGGCTGGTGTGTACAAATGTTGCATGAATATTAATAAATCTCTATTCAAAATTATATGTTCATGGGCTACACGCCTTTGAAATGCTTCTCTTCTAAAATAAATGCCTGGAATATGATATTAAACCATTTATTTAGTCCCAAGTGTCCAGGAAAGTTTATAAATGCTCCTAGTACTGAACAGTTTTACCGTGCCTCTAGCATGCTATTTCACCAACTGTTTATAGTCTAAGTTAAGGAGAACCCAGCCCCAAAGACAACTCATAGATGTTGCCACCTCAACAACAAAAGCAAAATGACTGGTAGGTTCAAAGGGTAAATATTTTAAAGACATATTCTCAGCATTTACTAATTACTTTGTGTCTTTCCAAATAATCTTAGTATGTTCAGTTTAAATTAGATACTGAAACACAATTTTCTGCAGGACTCTTCAGTTTGTTACACTTAGCTGTCCCTTTGGTGGAATCACTATGTCCATGACAATGATGCTGATGGCATGAATCTACTACAAACCGTAATCACACTTCGTGGTGGTATACATATGTAATCATATGATAGTTACATATATTTCAGGTAAAGGAAGGCAGCAAAACATGTGCAATCAAGACTTCAAGTCCTTCAGAGTTCAGTGCTATTAATTCACTGTAGTTGGAGAGTAATCCGATATGAAATAGAAACATATGCCCAGATAGCCGAATTTTAGCATGGAGATTTTGTTGGTATTTGTATTAGAAACTTACTATGATCCAGCAAGTGTCCTTCCAGGCCAGAGCACACTCTCAGATGCTATGATCACTGACTGATGGGGACTGTTGTGTTTGTATAGGGAATTTGCCTCACTGGGATGCCTTTCACTGGTGCTTGGCGATACTTGTGGAGGTTACGCTTTCCACCAAGCCTATCCTTCCACCCTTAGCAGAGTGCAACCAATCTGAGTATGTACAGCCGGGCACTTGGCTCAGAAGAATGCTGACGCCACCCATGCTCCAGAGACAAACCTCAGCTAAAATCAGCTCTTCTTTCTTTGTTAGAGCCCTGCTTTCCTCGCTGCAGCATTTCCTCATCACCCTCCTTCGACAAATTCCTTTCATAGCAATGCCTTGAAAGGAACTAGAAGATTCATGTGCACATTTCAATGAAGTTTCACAGTCATTGTAGTTTATTAGAACAGCTATAATCTATAAGACTACAATGATTCTATAATCTTTGCTTAACAGACATTTATTGTAGTCATTGGTCATCCATGTACAAAACTGAGTAAGAGAAACACATGGAGTCTGGTGAGGGAAAACAAGGTGTTTCGATAGAAGTAATAGCAAGAGTTTCTGACTTGGTTTATGATATGGCCAAAAGGTTTCATAATGATGGTGACATTTAAACTGCATCACGATTAACTGATTGTTACCAAGTATGATAAGAGAATTTCAAAGAAAAGATGACATTTAAACTGTATATTAGTAGGAACATAGTAGGCATGTAGAAAGATAAGACAGAGAAATTAGCTTTTCAAAGATCTAAAAGCATAGTGTTTTGGAATACTCTCATAAGCTCAGTGTGCTCAGAATGCAGAGGAGATGAACTTGAACAAGGCAGGGGCAGACAATATAGGGCCCAAATATTAAGGGATTAAATCTTATTGTATAGGTTATGTAATTATGGAGAATTGTGAGCATTGAATTGTTAAGTTATCTGAAATTTTAAGAGGTACAACTCTAGAAAAAGGATTAGGAGCAATGAAAAAAGGCATTACAGATAGAAATATGTACTACTTACTTAGGCATGACAGCAATAATTTTTTGATGTGTAAGCTTAAAGAAAGTTAAAGAAAAGGATTTAGAGGGACTTTTTTACTAAATGTAGCTAACAATGTGCTGGTGATTTAATTAGGTAAAGGCTATAGCCAAGAAAGCTCTGCAGAATAGGTCTACTTTATAAGACAGAATTGCCATCAGCTGGGATTGGAGGCGACAAGAATGAAGAAAGAGCACCCGGGATGAACTGTAAGTAACTCCCGTCAATAACAGAATGGGTGATGGTTTCAGAAGGAATTACAATTGGAAGATCTTTTGATTTTCCTTAAGTTGTTAACTGTCATTCAGCTGGTTCTGATTTGTATCACCCGGTTCTGTAGAGTCACTATGAGGGAACAGCAGTTTGATGGCAGTGGGGGATTATTTTATTCTATTTTTTTACTCTACAAAGAAAATCAAGTTTCAGAGTCTCTTCTGAGACTCACTTTGTTCTCCGCCCCCCCCCCCGTCTTTATAATGACCTCTTGCTTTCTTCACAGATGACGCCCTTAATTAATATTGATAATTGACAATTAATTATCCCTTAATTATAAATCACCATTGATTATGAGTACACCTTGATTTCAATTTCGATTACTTTTGGACTGAAGGCATTGATATAATTCTTCAATTCTTCACTAGCTAATGGTTTGTGCTTAATTTTTAATAATTGTGTTGATTGGAATTCCTTGAATGTAGATAGACACAATCCCGTCACAGAAAGTAATGTACTTCTAGAAAGAATCTTGAAATGCCTTTTTTGACAATTAACACATGATTCCTTTTGATTGTGTTATTTCTACCCTAGTAAATTGTCTGATATTCTGATTGAAAATGACCAATACCAGCTCACAAACACATACAAATTGATTGCATTTCATTTTTGATGACTTCCAATATTCTGAGAGTCAGACTTAGTACATTCCAACTTGGACAATTGATTGATGCTTGCGGTTCTCATTTGGAGTCATGCCCCATCCACAAGTGAAGATCCCGAAGCCTTTTCTCCCTCCCCCAGGCTTTCCTGCTCTAGCCACCGCAGTTGACACTCCATTGAGAGGCCACCCTGCCACAGTCCTATTTGTAGTGCCTTCTCTCCTCATGGATTGATCTTCTGACATTCCTCTGATAGTCTTCTGTTTCTTTTCATGGGACTTTCACTGTAACAGTGTTTCAGTTCTGTTCATAGGATTGTTATAGTAAATTCCTCTGAAGTGGACAGCTTATTCCGTCTTCAGAGTCTGTTCTACTTCTGAAAGCTCTGCTGAAACCTGTTCACTTCGGGTGGGCTTGCTGGTATTTGAAATACTGGTGACATGCTAGATTCTAGCATCAGAGCAACGTACCAGCCTCCACACTGTGGTAAATTGACAGACAAGTGTTGGTCTTTCTATTTAGTTTTAAATTATTTCTTAGAACTATAAATTCTATTTGTGGCACCCTCCCCAATATTGCTCTAAGAGCCTTTTTGTGAAAACAATATCCTTTCAGGCCCTTTAGCAGTTGTTCAAATGGTTTTGATTTAAGATGCTAGTGTATTGGATAATATGAGTATTTCTTCAATGTTTCTATATAGTATAATAGAAAATTCATGTACATATTTCAATGAGCTTTGAAGAGGACTTGTAATCTATAAGCTCAGCTGAAACTGAGCCAATACAAAAATCCCAAACAACTGCCTATAGTAAAATTCTCTGTCAAAGAATTATGGGCATAAAAAGCAGAGTCCCATACTGAAAACCTGAAGGATAGATGACATTTTTATAAACCAAAATATTTATTAGAATAAATGATATCAGTTTAGGTGAAGTAATTTCTTACTTCATATTTCTTTAATGTATTATCAAATTGTACATCTATATTTATTGAGCATGTGTTATGTTTAGCCCACTGTGTAATAATTATATACCAGTAGCTAAATGAAATTCTATAAATTCTGATGTGTAAATTCTTATATATTTGTGATATTTTAGTTACTAGGCTTTATATTTTCACAAGCTAATGTGGGAATTTATATATCTCCAAATGTATTAATATTTTACTAATTAGTGGAACATATGTAATATTTCTAGGGGTAATTTTATCTCCCCACTGGTCAATGACCCAGGTCACTCTCAGGTCTATAAAGGCATTTAGGATATATTATGTTTAACTAAAATTATACATGAAGTCCATAGTTACTAATCTGGAAAAATAAATACGCATAGATTGCAGAAGACAATAAAAGGATTCAACAATGTTTAATTTTTTTAACTATATGCTATGTCACAGTTCTCAACTTGTAGGATGTGACCCCTTTGGGGTTCGGTTTACCCTTTCACCGGGGTTACTTGACATATAGCAGTAGCAAAGTTACAGTTATAAAGTAGCAATGAAAGTAATTTTATGGTGGGAAGTGGGGGGTGGGGACGTTCACCACAACATGGAATGCATTAATGGGTCACGGCATTAGGAAGGTTGAGAATCACGGGGCATTTGGTAAAGAACTGGATTAATGTTAGAGAATTATTTTCAAAACAAAACTCAAAATAAATGAAGAATTTTGCTCATATTATTTTACAAAGGTCATTTTTACTTTTCCACAATTGACTTTGCCAACCTACTAAAGTTTTTGACCCTGATCCGAGGACCCTTTACTTGAACCTGGCCTTTCTAAGAAGATAATAAATATGGTTTTGGTTGTGGTTTTTAGAGAGGAAAGGAGCAGTCAGTCTGAGCTTACCCAAGTGACACTAAGCTCAAGATTCTGGTGTAGAAAAGAAGCCATGCCAACTCAAAGATGAAAGAATTTCCTGTGCTCCATTCCTCAAAGCAATGTAATTATTGAGTTGGCTTCTGATGTACAGCAAACGGGAAAGTAATTTGTTTGAAAGGATTTTATCCCATGGTGAAAACTCATGAAAATAACTTCTTTGTATTATAGTATCTAAGGTGAAAACTGATACCTTATATTTCTCTAAGTAATATTTTCCTTATATGCGGAAATTATCTCTTGATAATTAAAACTACCTCATAATACTGGCAAAGCACATGTAGACTGGGATTTTCTACCTTGTAAGTACTGACTAAGTTTAATTGTCTGAAAAAAAGTCCTTTTTCACAAGTGAGGTTTATTTTTAACTGAATTTTTCTATATGGTGTGTGCCAATTTTAACATCTTTTGGTTTTACCTAAATTTTGATTTTCCTCATATGTTTAAAATTCAGATTTTATTGGCTAGAATTCATTTCTTTAGAAATTTTTTCTTCAAAATTATTTAAAATAATGGTTTCTGAAAAAATATTTTCCTCCTAGTCTAATTTTTTCATTGACAGAAAGATACAAGATCACTTTCATCATAATGCTCCCATATACTTGTCTTAAAGCTAATCTCAAAGGCATGGATTTATTACTTGGTTGAAAATGTTCTTTAATCAAAAGATCCCTCAAAATTCCAATCTTATTTCTCTTGCTATCACCCTAAAAATATTTTCCAAGTATAAATTATCTCTTCTAATCCTCTGAAACTTCTCATGTGATTGCATGCCCATCTACCAAACTTTCCTTTCTGCTTTCTACATATTCATGTCTTATTCTTTCTTTAAGTCTTTATTGAAAAAGACCTTATGGGTGAAGCTTTGATAGACAAACCCTGGAAAGTTTATTTGCATGTCTATTTTGCATTGCATCTTTTTTTGGGCGGGGAGGCATCACTGCCCTCTAGTGGGAGTGAGAGGCCCAGTCTTGCTCCTGGAGAGCTGATGCTGGATTTGAACCACCAAACCAGTGGGCTGCAGTCCTGCACTCAACCAGTACGCCACCGAGGCTCAGGCTGTATTGCATCTTTATCAAATATATTTAATAGCTTTCTCTCTATATAACTATAGCTATCATATATCTATCTAGCTAGGAGATCAATGCCTAGATTTTGGAGGATAATTGCCTGAACTGGAATCACATTATTTAACCATAGTGGCAATATTAATTAGGTGATAATTATGCATAAATTCATGTGGAGGGATATGATATGTTTTATTTCTTTTTTTTGTTTTATTTCTTTGTTTTCAATTTTATGATTCAATATATTTCTTGGAAAAGACATTGTAGAAAAAAGACTCAGCTAGATAAGGTTTGAAGTGTAGTTGGACATCTGAGGAGAAGAGATGGTTTGGCGCAGAGAAATTGTGTGTGAGGAGTTGTAGACATACTAATACAAACGTGATGCTAACAGAATTATCCACTCAGGCCAGAGGCATGCTTGTACATGTGCGTGCATGAATGGAATGGGAACTCTAATGACAACATATAAATAACTTCAGCCTGTGGGAACAGGTCTGACACGCAGGGAAGTGAGGGAGATGGAGTCACCAACACAGACTCCAGAGATCCCGCTCCAGGTACAGATCTAACTTTAATGCAACTTTTGCAAGGCTTATATAGATTTCAATGAACAATTGGATCATACTTCTTGGTTTCCAAACAGTTCCTTATATGGTCATGGGTTTGCAGCATGAAAATGATTGGCCCACACTGTGGGCTATGTAAATGAGGTGTACCAGTCATCCAATCACTTTACAGGATTTTACTGTCCAATCATTGCAGGATGTTAGCTGTTACTATGGGGAAGTGGGAAGCATTCCTATAGACTGTTTCAGAGGTTTAAAGCTGAGGACTGACTATCAGATGAGCTGACCTGGGGTCTTATTGCAAGCGCGGGTTCCAGCTACCTAAGGACGCAAATACCCTGCAGCTTCAAGACCACTCCAGGACATGCAGCAACATCTTGAGCTTTCTATACCTTTCTCCCAGATCCACAGGATCCGTCAAAAATGCCCCCACATCAGTCTTTCTATCTTTTATCATAAGTGTTGGAGAGAGAGCACAGGCATAACACTTGTGGTAGATCAATGTACACTAAATAGAGAAATGAACAAACCTTTGCAGAATTTACATTCTTGTGATTTTATGTGAGGAACTGGCATGGTGGCCAAGATGGACTTACTCTGGCTATGTAAAAGAGAAGGAGACTCCAACTGGACTTTGATACAAGGATGATTCCTATGAGACGGTGGCCAGGCATGCCTTTAGCCTCCAACCTCTAACCCTACTCTGACACTCAGCCATCCCTTCTGTGACATTCAGCTTTTTGGATGAATTCACTAATCAGTTGAAATGGCCACACAGAACTCACAGACAAGATTGTGTAGGCCGATTAGGGAATTTAACAGGTTAGCACAAGCCAGGATCAGAAAACATTATCTCTTCTTGGTCCCACCAGCAGCCACATCTCTCCCTAGTCCTCTGCCTCTTATCCATTCAACTGTTAGTCTCTGCCCAAAGCTCCTATCGCACTGGTAAATGTCCAGGAGAAATCCCACTCTGAAAGCCAGCCTCCAGCACAAATACTCCCTGCTTTTCTTGTGTAGCAGCGACGGCACACCCACTGCTCTGTCTCATGGTCTCAGCACTGCTCCTGTCCTCCCCCTCAGGGTTCCCTGCTGCTACCTCTGCTGCCTCCACCTCTGTAGGCAGAGATTTCACATGTGATCCATGGGCAGCTCTTCTTTCTTGACAGTTAAGGCTCATCCTATTTTTGCTTTTGAAATAAGTCACTTTGGTTCCCAGTGGGATGGCAACATGGACAAATCCCCATATTGAGGTTTCTACATCTTTTTACCAGGCTTCCACATCGTCACTATGTAGTGTGTTACTTCACGGGGTTGCTAATTGCAAGGTCAGAAAGTCAAACTGACCAGGTAGGCCATGGGAGAAAGATGTAGATTTCTGTTTCCATGAAAGAATTTTAACCTCTGCAGCCCACAAAAGGAGTTCTAATTTGTCCTATTTGGTCGCTATGACTTAGGATCAACTTGATGGCAGTGCATGAGGAGGCTGCAGTCACGGGGTGGGAGGTACAAAAACTGTGGGTAGAAGATCCATAGCAAATGATTTCACTGCACCATATTTATGATGTAAGCGAATATAATGATTAAAAACTGTTGACTCAAATAAGAAAATATTTTTGAGGCCATAACATCAGTAATGATCTTATATTAAGTTCATTTTATTGCACTCAAAAGATTAGGATATTATTCATTATTGGATAAAAGGAAGGTAATGTGCAAACTTAATAAAGTCATGCTGATATAATTAGAATTTTAATGAAGATAATGATTTTCTTCTGCAAACCTACAAAGCTGGACATGTAGTTCATTGTGGATTACTGACATCCTTCCAAAAGATAGTTTGGGTTCAACAGAACCCAAATGCTTTCTGATGACAATAAAGGCAAATGTTACATGAATTTTGTTGGTCCAAAGTGTCTAGTAACTGTCTCATTAGAGAATCATCTGGCTAACCAATGGACAGAAAACTTAATTTATCCCTTACTATTCTGTTTGATTTTCAAATTATGCTAATTGTGAATAAAATGACAACATTTGCCTAAACACAACTATTGATCTAAATTTGTGATAGCTAAATGAATTTGTATCATTTTTTTATTCATCATTTTTTTGTGCTCCTTTATTTGTTTTTTTATGTTACTGTGCTACAATGTCAGAGACCAATTTCTGGAGCAGGACATGACGTTTGGTAAAGGAGAGGGGCAGTGAGGAAGAGGAAGACCCTGCACACGATGGACTGACATAGTGCCTGCAACCTTGGATTCAAACAAAAGAACCATTGTGAGGATGCTGCCATCCCAGGCCGTGTTTCCCTCTGTCATTCCTCGGGTTGCGATAAGTCAGAACTGTCTGGAGGACTCTTATAAACACACACTGTCTATAATTTCGGAGCCTCTAACTGACACAAGGCATTAAGTGTTTGGCTACTAATCAAAAAGTTGGCATTTGGGACACACGTATAGGCACCTCAGAAGAAAGATCTGGAGGTCACACCTACAAGATCACAGCCACAATAACCATCTGGAGTTGAGCTTCACTCTGTAACACAGGGGTCATTGCGAGCCAGAATCTGCTCACCTATTCAATGGCAAGTGGCTGGTGGGTTATACTAATATTTAAAAACGAAATAGAAGGAAATCTTATCTCCTGAGATGTTGACTGTGGGAAGATATAACAAAGGGAATTTGCTGAAGAGCAATAGGTTGAAATGGGTTTAGTAATGAATAAAGCAATTAGAAAACAAGGCTAGTCTAACGTGTAATGAAACAAGAGCTGATGATTTATGGTTGAAAGATGTGAGCACTATGAATTGGCCTAGAAGTAGTGGGCGTGCAATGTAGATGCATAATTAATCTCTTACATTGAGATAATTTAAAGAAAGCAGTTTTATATCATTTTTCAAGAACATACCATTAGGCAAAAGCAAGTAAAGTGTAAATAGCCAAAATAGAACTTATTTGACAAGCATTCGCTTTGATGTTTAAAACATTCTCTTTTAGATTCTGAAGTTAAGGTATATCTTTTTTGTACATTAAAATTTTCAGCAGTTAAATCTTTTCTTTTTCTTGGAATTCATTTTTCCCCTTTATCGACATGGGAGACTATGTCAGGCCTAAAACGCAGTCAAGTACACACTGAAAACCACTTTATCAGGGATGCGCACATCCCCCCCAACCCATGTGGTACTGAAATGAGTATGTGAGGGAGGAGAGCAGGCAAGAGAAAAATGCCTCTGATTCCTGGGTGGCTTTTGGTTAGCGTGATTGTTTTGAGAAACCACTTTTGGTTTCTGTGGTACGATGACCTGTGTATGGAATCCCAAAGTCAATGTTTTCCACTCTGTGGGACACTGGGTCAAAGACAAAACATGTTCTCCCTTTCCAGTAACAATTCATTTTCTCAGTATGTACATGAGAACTTAAAGTCCCTGTCTTTATTCGAGACAAACTTTCATAGAAGAAGCATTGTGTAACTTGAGAAGTCGACATTCAAAGTTCCATAGTGGAAGGCAAGCCTCAACTGGCTGTCACTTTAAGGTGTAGGTAAAGTGACCGGATTTTAAGTGGGGCACCATTGCCCAGGGCAGGGGGTGGGGGTGGTTCTTGATTAAAAATTTGGTCTATATGGAGCAACAAAAATTTTCATAGAACACAAAAATAGTATTGCAGTATATTTATTTTATTTTAAAATGCCATGATGTTTTTAAATTGCTAAAAAGTGGGCCATCTGGCCATCTTCGTGTAGAGAGTTTGCTCAACACAGACTGCCATTCCCACCATTGCTTCCGAACACCGGCTTAGAACATGTTTCTCCAGAAGGGTTCTACTTTTGCCCATTCTGGACTTCCACAAAGATTTTTTAAAAACAAAACAAAAATAACGAAAATGATGAAAACACACAATAGTTGCTGTCAAATTGATTCCAACTCCTGTCATTCTCATGTATGTCAGAGTAAATTGGTGCTCAATATGGTTTTACATGGCTGATAGTTTCTAAAGTAAATCACCAGACTGAGTTGTTCACTCACTGAGAAAACTTTTCTGTATGTCTGATTAGAATGCAAGTTTTTCTTAACCCTGTGACTCCCACAATGTATATATGACTCTTTCTTACAATTCATGATCTATTGAAGCAATCAGGATTTGTGCTAACTTACCTCTTGGACTGGATGGGAAAGGGTTTGTTTTCTTTGGGCCTTGAGCTAATTTCTTATTTTCTTTCTTCTTCAGTATGACTAGATGCAAGGACACCATTTTATTTTTTGTTTTGTTTTGTTTTGTTTTTTGGCGTCACTGCCCTCTGGTGGTGGAGTAGGAGGCCCAGCCTTTGCTCCTATGGAGCCGCTGCTGGAATTGAACCTCCATCCCAGTGGGCAGCAGTCTCGCTCACAACCACTACGCCACCAGGGCTCAGCAAGGACACCATTTTAGATTCAATAATATCATCTTAATAGGTCTGCTAAAGTCCACAGTGACATTCTTTATGGATATGTGAGGTTAAATTTCTTAAATGATAATTTCCATCATTCTCTAGATTAAAAGTTTCTAGATCAAGGACTCCCTATTGAAACCATCAAATATTTTCATCAAGGTCAAGTGTGACAATGTCTTCTTGATGCCTTCATCCTAATTTTGTCCCATTCTTCCCCTTACTTTTTGTTATGGACTTTTTATAGACTGATTCTCACATTAGGTTATGTTGTCTCTTGGAATATATGCTGAGGACGACCTTCCTTATTTGTCATGCATGATCAGAGCTTTCAATTTCTGAAACTTTCAATGTTCGTTTAACTTATAGGCTTTTAAAAAATCTACAGCACTCATCAGAACATTCAGTATATTGATTTGTCTGTTTACTTATCTGTTCTCTCTCCTGTATTTCGTGTGAAGCCATAGTCTTATCAATTGATTCATCTTACAGATGGAGATTATTATACAGTCAGTCCCTCAAACACAGCCCCCGACACTGCTACTCGTTGCCATGTCACCTCAATCAGAGTCACCTGTGTGTAGTAGAGTAGAAAGCCAATTGATTGGGTTTTTAATGGCTGATGTCTGGAAGTGGTTTTCCAGGTCTTTCTTCTAACTTGGTCTGGATGACTAGCAGCTGAGGGTCTTAGCCATTTGCTCCAGCCATGGACATCTAACACATGGAGATGCTCAAATATATTTCATATGCAAATAGTCAATGGAAATTCTTGTTCTCCACATGTGTGTTAATGGCGACAACACTGACTTACTCAGGGCTACTTGTCAAAACATGCCTATTGTTCTACAGGATTATCAAACCATGTATTAAATTTGCATCTGAATGCATGGGATGTATTTCTTTTAGAATCTGTTGTACTTCTAGCCATTTCCCTCTACATGTATGATTAAAAAAGATTTAGCTGTCCTGAATCTAAACAAATCCCTTTGCCAGAATCTCTGATTTTGAAATATATTGACTAGCTAATAATAATACTTTTTCAAAGACAAGTTATTTTTAAGATTCCCTAAGCAAGCCATGCATGTCATGAAGCTTTCTGAGTTTTGTTTAAAAGATTGCTTTTTCTAGCCATGCACATCTTTCTGTTTTACCACTTCCTCACATCTCTTATCTATTTTGAAGAGCTGATTGCAAAAAGTTCACAGATGAAATTGCATTGAAACATCAGAATAAGCCATTCTTCTGAAGTAAAACAGAGTATTTGGCTTTAGTTATTAGCTCCAAAGTATATTTGAACCAATGGAATTCAATTGCATATATCTCATCAGTTTGTTGTATAAAAGGTTTGGCTCCAATTCAAAAGTTTAAACTTTTCTCACCATGTATTTACTTTTTTAGTCATGGTATTTAGCTAATTTGTGAGATGCAAATAGCCTATGGTTAGCATGGTGGCTTGATATTTTATTTCTTACAACACTAAGATGATTACCTTCAAAAATAGTAAAAGATGAAAATCTAAGTAAAGATCTAAATTCAAACAGACTTGAGTTGTGAAGAAAAGTGAATTCAGTTAATCCCCATTTGCATGTGCCAATTACATAAGTATTAATCAATTTCCTATAAAAATGGAAATTAGAATACTAGGATTATTAGATGATATAATGTTTCTCATTGACACAAGCACAACCTTCTGACATTTCATGATCAACAAAAATCTTTTCCACTTTTCTTATTAAAATTTCTATTAGTTCATATTTCCATAGTTATGGAATATAGGCATCCTAACAAATTTGTAGAAATCTTTTCAGAATGTCTTTAGACTATAATAATATGGAATATAAAATAGTTATTAGCAAAACTTAGTTGTTCATTAATTTTTCCCTTTATTTAAAAAGTTTAAGTACTAAACTTTAAGTGGATATTTTAGAGTATAGGAAGTATTATTTTAAACTAAGTTAGCTTAAAGTAAGGAGGAGCTGAGCAATTTCACAGGAACTGTATTTCAAAATCTTAAAAAGCAAACATGGAATTTGTTAACAAAGGGGAGACTGAGCCAATCTATGGTCTTTATAAGCACCTTGTGTGTATACACGAAGGAGATCAAACAAGAATTGATGCATTTGAATTTTGACGTTAGGGAAGCATGCTGTACATACCATGAATTGGTAGAAACTTTAAGAAATGTATCTTAAAAATATAGTCTGAATGTTCTTCAAAAGAGAAGTTAGCAAGAAATTGTCTTCCTTATTTTGCATATGTATTAGGAGAGACTAATCTCTGGAGAAGGAAATCATGCATGAGAGAGTGAGATGACTTGATAGTGTGCTTAAAGCAATGGATTTAAGCATACCTACTTGTGTTAGGCTAATTTGTCTGGAGGAACAAAACCAGTGACACTCATGGATGCAAAAGGAGGAATTTTATATCAAGAAATGTGATGATGAAATAAGTGAACTGTTAAATAAGTGTACTATCTTTCGCAGTTTAACAGATCAATTTTGTACAATTAGGACGCTTGTACATGAAATTCATAGGAACATGAATATGTCAAAGTTTCTTATATTTTTTAGAGCTTGTCTTTCAGAATGTATTTGATCTATGGCAATTGAACATAGCATCACCGTATGAGCAGATGTTGTGGGAGTCATGCCTGCCTTCCTTCAGCTCTCTGAGGGTGAAGGAAAGTACAATTTCACCTCTGTTCAAGGATGATTTCTATGAGGCAAAGGTCAAATTTGCTTCCATATTCCATCCTTCTTTATCCTATCCTGAGGCCAACCACGTGTCCCAGGGTACACATATACACTCTTTTTTTGCTGCGTGTGACAATTGATTGTGATGGCCTAACAGAACTTACAGAAAATATTCATGCTTGTAGAGGCTTATTATGGAAGTTAATAGATTATCACATACCATGATCAGAAAGCACTAAGGACATTGTCTTTTTGTCAGTAACTGTATCTCTTCTTAGCCATGCCAGCAACCAAGTTTCTCTCTGGTCCTCAGCCATGGAGCTCCCTGCTTGGGGAAATGTTACAAAGCACAAAAGGGCACTCTACTCTGTAAACATGTCCGAAGGCACGAAGCCTTTCTCCCTTTTTTTTTATGGCTAGGAAATCCACTGGTCTGTCTGCCCGTCTTCGTTCTCTTCCTCTGCTCTGTCTCATGGTCTCTGTGCTGTGGCCTGTGGTGCCTCTGGGGCTTCTGCTATTTCATCTACTGATCTTGCTCCTGTTCCATAGGTGGCTCCTCTTTCTTGGTTGTCACAGAATTTCCCGCTGTTGCTTTAGACGTGGCTCACTGTTATACCCAACAGAACGGCATCACTGGCCAATTCTTGAGTTAGAGCCCACGGCACTTTCTTTGCATGCTTCCAACATAGTCATTTGTTGGGAATTACAAAGACCAAGGATGGAAGAACTAGACCAACAGATGTTTCTCTTCAATACACATCAGTAAAACTAGTCTCTAAATTTAAACTTAAATGCTATAACTCTTGTATGTGAACATTTAAATAAAATCAGATGAAATTTTGGAGTGAATTAATTTGGTAAATAATTGTCATAAGGTGTATAGTTTGATCTTTCTATAAAATAGATATTAACCAAAGTTTAGAGTTGACAGAGTTTGCATTATTATAATTTTTAGTTTCACAAGCTTCTAAATTAGTTTTCTTGTTTTTCTGGCATTTCCCCCCTAAACTTATAAAAGATGATGTGAATCTTGTTTTTTACATGACTAATGTTTATACTAACAAAGCAGAAATAAATCTGTGTGATTATTTAGATTTTGTTGATCAAATCATGCATCCAAAACCATAATGCTGAAAAATATGAGAATATTTGATAGAATTAAAATCTTTTACTTTCCCTTTTTATTCAAAAGAGAAGCAAAAAGCAAAAGAAAAAACTACCAATAGACCTAGGAATCAAAGATAATTAAAATATTAGGTAGATAATTTTCTGTCCCTAAAATCTTAATCTCCAGAGTTAAATAAATTAATATTTCAAAGTTTATATTTAAAAGATCTTTTCATTTTATTTAACAGTGTATATATACTTTAAAAGTGGAATCATTAAGTTACTATCTTTTCTTTTCTGTTCGGCAGCCCTAGAGTGATAGCAGATATGAAACAGGTTTTTATGTCAGCAGTTCCAGGCCACCAGCTTCTCCATGGGAAAAAGACAAGGTTTTATACTTCTGTAAAGAGTTATCAGAACCCCATAGGGGTGGTTCTGTCCCATCTTAAAGCGTCACTACGAGTCAGAATTGTGTTTATTTCAGGTATATGTGTACATACACATATACACGATTTTCTCTTACATTGTTATACCCTAATTTACTCAACTAGTACATACTCAATTATGGAGGTGATGAATATTGACTATACTATGGACTGCCAGAAAATCAAGATTGTCTTGGAAGGTGTACAGATATAATGCTATTTAGAAGATAGAATGGTGAGATTTTGTTTCACAATTAAAAAATTGATAAATCATTTTATTGGGTGCTCTTACAGCTCATAACAATCCATACATCCATTGTGTCAAGTACATTTGTGCATATGTTGTCATCATCTTTTTCAAAACATTTTCTTTCTACTTGAGGTCTTGATATCAGCTCCTCATTTGTTTTAGAAATCATTTTATTGGGGACTTATGCAAGTCCTATCACCATCCATCCATCCATCCATCCATCCATCCATCCATCATGTGTCTAGCACATTTGCATATTTCTTGCCATCATTATTTTCAAAACATTTTCTTTCCGCTTGAGCCTTTGGTATCAGTTCCTAATGTTCCCCTCCCCTCTCTCATGAGTCCTTGATAATTTGTAAGTCATTATGTTGTCATGTCTTACCCTGTTTGACATCTCCCCTCACCCACCGTTCTGTTGTCCGTGCCCCTGGGAGAGGGTTATATGTAGATCCTTGTGAGAGGTTCCCCCATTCAACCCCCGCTTCCCCTCACCCTCCTGGCATCACTCACATTATTGGTTCTGAGGAGTTCATCTGGCTTAGATTCCCTGTGTTTCCAGTTCTTATCTGTAGCCATGTACATTCTCTGGTCTAGCTGGATTTGTAAGGTAGAATTAGAATGATGATAGTGGGTGTGGGGGCGGGGGAGAAAGCATAAAAGAACTAGAAGAAAGATGTATGCTTCATCATTGTTATATAGCACCCTTACTGGCTCGTCTCCTCCCTGTGACCCTTGTGTAAGGGAATGTCCAATTGCCAACAGATGGGCTGTGGGTCTTCATTCCACATTTCCACTCATTCTCAATGGTATGATTTTTTTGTTGTTTGATGCCTGATACGTGATCCCATCAACACCCCATGATCACACAGGCTGGTGTGCTTCTTATACGCGTGCTTTGTTGCTTCTCAGCTAGATGGGTGTTTGTTTCTCTTTAAGTCTTTAAGATCCCAGATGCTGTATTTTTCAATAACTGGACACCATCAGATTTTTTCACCATATTTACTTATGCACCCACTTTGTCTTCAGTGATCCTGTCAGGAAGATGAACATCCTAGAATGCCTATTTAATAAAACAAAGTGTTTTTGCGTTGCAGCTCCTAATTTTTCCCTCCCCCTACCCTTTTTGACACCCTTGATAAATTATAAATTATTTTCATATCTTACACCTTCCACTGTCTCCCCTCACCCATGTTTCTGTTGTTTATACACTGGGTGGGTGGGGTTTACATTGATCATTGTGATCACTTTCCCCTTTTCCCCCCATACCTTTTCCTTCCACGTATGGTATCACTACTTCCACTACTGTTACTGAATGGCTTCTCTGTCCTGGATTCCATGTGTTGAAAACTCTTATCTTTACCAGTGCACATGCCCTGGTCTAGCTAGATTTGTAAGGTACAACTGGGTCATGATAGTGGGAGGGGAGGAAGCATTTAAGGCTAGAGGAAAGTTGTCTGTTTCATTGTTGCTATACTGCATTCTGACTGGCTCATCACTTCCTTGTGACTATGTGTGAAGGGATGTCAATTGTCTACAGATGGACTTTGGGTCTCCACTTCACTCTCCCTCTCATTCACATTGATATAATTTTTTGTTCTCAGTCTTTGATTCCTGATATCTGAACCCATCCACAGTTTGTGATCACCCAGGCTGGTATGCTTCTTCCATGTGGACTTTTTTGCTTCCCAGCTATATAGACACTTGCTTTAAAGACCCCAGGTAGAATATCTTTTAATATTCAGGCACCATTAGCTTTGTTCATCACATTTGCTTATGCCTCTATTTAGTCTTCAGCAACTATATCAGAAAGGTGAACATTACAGAATTCCAGGCTATTAGAATAAAGTGTTCTTACTTTGAAGGAGTACTTGAATAGAGGCCCAATGTCCATCTGCTACCTTAATACTTAACATGAAAATATATGCACATAGATCTATATCCCTATCACTATATAAAATATCTTTACATTTCTACTTGCCTGTATTTATACCTCTATAAATGTCTTTTGCCCTCTAGTTCTTTCCTCTATTTCCTTTAACTTTCCTCCTGTCCCACTATCATGTTTGGCCTTTATTGGGCTCTCAATGATTTCTCTCAACTACATTGCACTTGCTCAAACTGCACAAGGAATTCTGCTCCCTTCTCATCTGTGAGTTTAGGTCACTTGTCACCTTTGAACATGCTCTCAGGAGGGATTAGTCCTTGCAAAGGGACATTACATTTGTCAAATTAGAGGGCGAGCAAAGTAAGAGGAAGGCCATCACAGGCAAAGTGTCTGCAAAATAGAAAAGATTATGAGAATGACCCAGAAGGGGACAAAGTTTTTTGAGTGTTGTATGTAGGGTTGCAATCAGTCCAAGTCAGCTCTCTGGCACACAGCAACAACAGCAATAGCCCCCTAAGGGATATAGTAGAATATATCTTTGTATCATTTTGAAAAATTTCTAAGACGTTAGGCTATATGAACTACAATTTTTGTGGTGTATCTCTAAAACAGTATTTCTTAACCAGGGGCATGTGCATCCCTCCTTGGGATATTTGACAATGTTTGGAGAAAATTTTGATATCACTCCAGAGATGCTGCTGTCATATAGTGGGTTGAGGCAAGAGATTTTGCTAAATCATGCACATGACAGCTCCCCAGAACATAGCATTATCTGGTCAAATGTCAATAGTGCTACTGTAGAGAAGTCTAAGTCTAAAAGATAAGAGGTGTTTAAATATATATATATGTGTGTGTGTGTGTGTGAGTGTATATATAATATATGTGTGTGTGTGTGTATATATATATATGTATATATATATATATATATGCATCACTCCCCTGATGGGAGTAGGACTTGAACTGTCAACCTTGTGGGCCGCAGTCCCCCACACAACCACCAGGCCAGTAGGGCTAAGCCTAAATAGATATATAGTAAAATAAGCACAGAATTTGCTTATATCTAAAAATTAGTGATTTAAAAACTTTTCTCAAAGGGTCAGTTGATATTTATATTTACTCAATTATTTCATTAATGCTCATTTTTATCATTGCTTGAATTAAGATTCAAGATAAATTTATTTTAAAATTTATCATTTTTCTTCATTCCTTATAGAAATATGTTCAAAGCAGCACCAAATTGGACAAAGGAAATGCCCACAGACAGTACAATCCATCAATAAGTAAATTGTAGTATGTATGCAACAATTATACGTATGTATGTATGTATACTACAATTAAAGTATGTATGCTGCTATATGTCAGTAACATTATTGTCATGTTTGATAATTGCAATCAAGCTGATTCCTAATCATGGTGACCTTATGTGTGCAGAGTAGAACTGTTCTCTGTGGTTTTATAAGATTGATCTTTAAGAAGCAAGTTGTCAGACCCTCTGTTAAGCATTTGATTTTGAGTCTCATACAGGAAGTTATGTCATTCAATAAAGCAGTGAAAATAGACTCTTGCCTCATAACACAACACAGAAGATTCCTGCGAAAGCACACTGAAGGAGAAAAGTTACAGATTGTGAAGACTACCACCTAGCCATGGTGGTCCCCTTCCTTCTATTTCAAAGCAACCTCATGGGGAAGAACAACTCTGTGCTGCCTCTTTGTGCCACTGAGCCTCTGGCCACTTCTCCCGGCTGACCTTTTTGCATAACCGCTTCTCACTCACCACTACACCCCAGGGCTCCTGAGCAGCAGTGATTCACAATGGTATTAATAAGCTTAAAATATGAACAATGATACAGATGTAATCATTGATATTACCTATAGGAGTAGACCCTGACACATGGGAACATAGGTCAATGTTTTGATCTGGGTGGATGCAATGAAATATTTGATTGGTAATGTTCGTTTCAATAAAGTATAAATGGATAGAATTTGAATAAGTAAAGAAATAGTTCATCTACCTTGGGAATGAACTATACTTCTTAGTTAATATTGTCATTTAAAACTTAACTAAATTAAAAATAATTCCAATGGCTGATGTTTCTTTTGAGCATTATTTGTAAAAATTAAAACTTGTCAAAAAGATTATTTTCATAATTGACAGTTATAATTATAAAAACATATATCACCAAACTATTAAATACAGGTAGAGCTGTTTATTTATTTGCCCTCAGAAATCGATAGACATTGTTAACAAATATGAATGATTGATCATTTTTTTCTAAGCATATAATGGAAGTCCACTAGAGACACAATATGATATTACGTTGGATTGCATTTTTTATAGCATGTAAGCACATCCAAATCATTGCTTTTAACATTTATTTGAAACTTTCCTTTACTATCGATATTTATACTTTCTCAAATAGTTTCGCTGTCATAAATCACTTACTTTAATTCCTTCAGCTTAGAAATGGGAATTCTATCACCTTCCTGACATCACACTGACATCATGATTCATTAGTTAATGTTTGTAAAGTGCCTTGAGGATGTAAAGTGCTAAATAAGTATTAAGCGCTGGTAAGTATAATAATCAATCATCACAATGATTCATTGTATAGAATGTCCTGTGTTACTTCAAATGCGGCATACTAATTTACCTAATGTGAGAGTTGTTGCTAAATTAGAACTATGTCACAAAATTATCAGAAATTTTATAAATTTTAAAGATGCAGGGGGGATAAAAAAGAAATTGTAATATATGTAGCAATCTTGTTTGTATCCTTTGTTAGCTTTCATTATTTAATCATAAACAAAAGACTCTCACCTTTTTATTTTATGTCTTAAAATATTTTAGATAATCTATTCTGGAGATTCCATAGCTATCTGCAATTCTGAATATAGTATTTTATTTCCAAAAATGTTATCGATCACTTTTAAAGAGTATTTAAAGACTGGAACTACCATTAACTTATCTTTGTATCTTTTCAAATAATAAAAATGAATGTTTGGAATTTAAAAAAAAATTCTGATGGTAGTAGTCTAAGTGAAACTAAAGGAGATATTTCAGATATGCTAACTTAAATGCAGGATACATAGGATAATGAAGAAATTGTGGAACAAATTCTTTTTCTTTTTGAATTCCTTTGATACTCTAACCTTTTCATAAGAGTGAAGAATTAAATCAAGTTCATTTATTCACACATATTCTAAAAATGGTAGGTGATACTAGAAAAAGTTATTGTTATTAAGAATAGTCAATCATATGTTCTTAGAGAATGTAAAATGACTGTCAGTATGTAAAAGCATATGTGTTGCATCACGTTACAAAATAAGTTGAAAGTGTACATGACATAAAAGTTACAGTGAAACAGTATAGTATTGTGATCCCAGTGAACTTCCATTATAGTGTTTAGACACACACACAAAAAATATGGTCCCAATTCCAGCTATGTGGATCCCCTCCCCAGAAGAATACCACTGCAGAAGATACAACTTGGGGAGAGGGTGAGAAATATGCGAGTAAATTAAGAGGGAAGGTGAGAGAGAGACAGGGAGATCCACAGCCTGGCCCACCAAACCCCAAGAATGAGCTATTCCTGCTCAAAACAGCCAATGCACAGAGAGAGCCACAGGGCCAGCCTCGCCCAAGATACTGTGTTCCATTACTGACCTGGAGTGCTATGGGGGACAACCCTGGAGACGCAGTGTGGGAATTGTGCTCGGTCTGTCCCCTTGCACCCTCTCCCCACTGCAGGTGGAGCACAAAGGGTGTGCAACTGAGCTGCAAGGGGAATAAAGCAATAAATTCCCCAAGGAATCCCAAAGATAGACTTCGGAGGGTTTGGTCCCTCATCATACTCAATCAGAAAACATTCATGAAGGTCAACAGACAGAACTAGAACCAACTATAGGCTTTTAAATTTTGCTTATTTTTTCATGTCTACCTGTATAAAATATACAAGATAAACAATCCTGGGGAGAAAACAATGAGTCCTTTGGTTCCAGGGGGACATGGGGATGGTGGGGGTTAGGAAGGAGGAAGCCACCCAACCCAGAGACAAGGGAACAAGTGATCTAAAATCGATGGCAAGGAGGGCATAGGAGGCCTGGTGGGGCTGGATCTAGTTCAGTGTACCTGAGAGGAGCTACTAAACATGATTTGAGAGCAAGAGGGAAGTAAAAGAAAATTCAGGAAAGAACTAAAAGACAAAGAACATTTATAAAAATCTAAATACAGGTGCATACATATGTAAATATATGTATATATATAACCACAGGGACATAAATCTATGTATATATATATTATTTGTTAAGTATTAAGTTAGCAGGTGGACTTTGGGCCTTTACTCAAGTACTTCCTCAATGCAAGCACACTTTGTCCTAATAATTGGGCATTCTATGATGCTCATCTTCCTAACACAGTCAATGAAGATGAAATAGTTGCATAAAAAAATGTGATGAAGAAAGCTGATGATGTCTTGCTATCAAATATATATTTGACCCAAATATATTTGGGTCTTAAAGGCTTGAATATAAACAAACTGCAATCTAGCTGGGAAGCAACAAAGCCCACATTGAGGAAGCACATCAGCCTGTGTGATCACAAGATGTCAACAGGATCGGGTATCAGGTATCAGAGGATACAATACAATCATATCAATGCAAATGACGCAGGGTGCAGTGGAGACCCAAAGCCCATCTGTAGGCAATTGGATATTTCCTCACACAAGGTCACAAGGAAGGGATGAGCCAGCCCCGGTGCTGTATAGCACCGATAAAACATACAGCATTCCTCTAGTTCTTTAATGTTTCCTCCCTTCCCTCTATCATGACTCAAGTTCTACCTCACAAATCGGGTTAGAACAGAGCATGTATACTGGTACACAGAAGAGCTCTTCACACATGGATTCCAGGACAGATAAACCCCTAATGATAGTGAGTAGTGATAGATGTGTAGTGAGTAGTGAGTAGATGAGTAGTGATACTGTGAGTGTGGGGAGGTGAGGGGGAGAAAGGGGAACCAATCACAATGATGGATGTATAGCATCCCCCACCCCCGAGGTGTGAAGAATAACACAAGCATGGGTGAAGGAGACAACTGCACAAACATGGGTGAAGGAGACCGCATATGTTGTATGTTATGAAAATAATAATTTTAATAAATATATAATTTATCAATGGTTCAGGAGACTGGGAGGGAGGAATAAAATGAGTAGCTGACACCAAGACTTCAAGCATAAATACAATGTTTTGTAAAGGATGATGGCAACATATGTACAGATGTACTTGACACAGAGGATGGACAAATAGTGATGAGCCATAAGAGCCCTAATAACATGATTTTAAGAGATATGACCAATTACTCATATTGTCTTAATACTCTTTAATAGTCTCAAAGGGCTGTTCTATATAATTTAGCCATTTTGTAGGCAGGTTAGATAAAAACAGTGAAAAAATGGAGGAGCACACATACAGTTCATGTGCCGTAGACAATTATCTCTTGCCCTTGTAAACTTAAAGAAATTTCTTCTCTATGTAGACGTCAGTATCTGCATGTGGATAATCTGGGAACAGCAAAGGATTTAATTATGTAACTGACTTTGTGAAAACAAACCACAATTTAAAAACATACAGATTCCAGAATCCACACTTATTCTGGGAAAGCATTCTCCTGGGTTCTTAAAGAACATCTAGTGCAGTTTTACAGAATACCAAACTTAAACACTTATTTTTAATGTGTCTATTGCCAAAGGGTTTAAAGTGCTGCTCAATCAATTTCCTCTACTTCTGACCCCCACTCTTTTAATGGGTGAGGGACTAAGCACAGAATTTGGGATTAGGCAGAAGAGACCTGGGCCCAACTTTTGGGTTGGTCCCAGTGACTTTGAGTAAATATATAATTTCTCCAAGCTTCAGTTTCACTATCTTTGTTTTTAAAAAATAAAATAGTTTCATTATCCTATACTATAATACCTTCTTTTTGAAATTGCTACATAATTACAGATAATATGGGCATATTATTTAGTATCCAGTGCCTGGATACACAAGGGAGCTTCAAAAAGTTCATGGAAAAACAGGATTAAAAGATCATGTAGCTTTGCGAAACACCTTTATAAAACCCAGAATGCAAACATTGGCGGTCACATATGATCTGCAGGTTTCTTTAAGGAGTGCTGTTGTCACTGTGGAATAAGTATTGGGAAGTTAACCTCAAGATCGGTGGTTCAATTTTATCAGCTACTCCTTGAGAGAAATATGTTTGTCTGCTGCTGCAATGTTTACATTCTCAAAAATCCAAAGTAATAGTTGTGTATAGCAGTGGATTTGTTTTGTTTCCGTGGTGTCTTCAGGTTAAGGATTCCTATTCCCATGCTTACCTCAATTAGAAAATGATAATCATTTCACTATTATGTTACATTCTAGAGGACTCTTGGAAAAGAGCAAGCTCCTTAAAGAGATAGATTGACCACATGGCTGCATCATTGGGCTCAAAGATAGGGAAGACTGTGAGGAGGACACAGGATAGGCAGAGGTTTGTTTTATTGTACATCAGGGTCACCTCGAGTTCGAAGCAATTCCCCTGCACCTAACAACGGCACCATGTTACATTAATTGTATTGATATAGTCTCTTATACTAAGCAGTTCTGTATGTGTGTACATTTAATTTCATAACAAACATGTTGGATTGATCTCTTTCTGTTTAAAAATGAGAAGGCTGAAAGGAGGAAGCTCTGTTTCTAAATAAACCAATGAGACTTGTGGAGATTGTGTACCTGGCCCGAGGTCACACAGTGAGCTGGAATTCTGTAATTCGGCTCTTCTTCCCTTTGTACCTATCTCACAAATGTCTGCTTTATGGAGCTGATCATGTAAGTGTAAATAAGAGAAAACCCCTCAAAGAGGGAGCATATGGGAAAATGAAGACAGAAAACAGAGAAAGAGATGAGTGGGAAATCAAAATGTGGTTGGTGCTGTTCGTAAATAATCAATCCTATTGATACAGATTTTTACAATGACTGGATGGTGAAAAAAATACAATTTTCTCTGTTATGGTGATGCAAAGTTTAATTTTGAGACAGTTCTAACTTTTCCTTAGACTTGCAATGCTATCCATCACCTAGATCACTTTGCATTATATCTCATTTGCCAACAATTGTACCAGCTAAGAAAGCTCATTCTAGTATCTGTTACTGTCACAGCACTCATCTGTCATTGGTGAATGCGTATTATGCCTTCCACTGTGGCAACGACTTTATCCATGCTTCCTTAGAGAATATAGTGTATCGCTTACATTTCTCGGTGAGCTCATAAAGCTATTTATAATGTGTAATGTACCCATTAATAGTTTAAATATTTATAACCATATTTAAAAGCTACACATCACTGGTGTGACAACAAATAACACATATGGAAGTAAAATGCTTTTTTTTTTCACCCTCAAAGGCAATATGTATTTGTTTACACTTAAATGCACTTGGGAGTAAAATAAATTGATATTTGTATGCAAGTAGATATGGCTACTGGAGAGAAATTTTTTCTTGGGTTTATGAAAGCATACTTCTACATTTTCTTTATGTGTTTACTTTTGTAGAATTAATTCTGTTTGGCCTTAAAAAATACTTGGCAGGAGAACTAGATTACATTTGTATAAAGTGGGGAACACTAGTTTATCTGGTAGATATTTCAAATACTAGTTTATCACGTTGACATCACAATAACATTTCACTATGGCACTGGCAATTATCCACCCTCCGCTAATGGCACTGCCATAATCTCAATTGTTCAGGTCATAGATGCTGGGGTCACCCTTCACTCTGTTTCTTCCCTTCTCTCAATGGATGCTCGGATTGGAAACATATTAACCAGCATACTTTTTTGGGTAGTGTCTATAAATTTACAGCCCCCCTGGAAGCATATTAACTCTGCAGAATTTAGTTTATGTGCCCTGATTTCATTTCCTCTTCCAGTTTATAATCATATTATGCTTTACCTTGACATTTTTACTGTCAAATTATGTCAAACAAAATATGATTCTTTAATTTTCCATCTAATAAGTGATATTTCAGCCTTTGTTAATACCCAAACTGATACTTCTTATTGCCTCTATAATGTTGGTAGTGTGAAAACCTTCTTTGGGGAATCGGTCTCAAAGAAGCTTGTTATTGTCGTTAGACGCCATTGAGGCAGTTTCCACTTATAGCAACCTTAGGCATGAAAGAAGAAACCACTGCCAAACTCACCTCCATTCTCACAACTGTTCTTGTGCTTGAATTCATTGGTGCCGTCAGAGTGTCATTTCACGCCAGAGCCTTCTCACTTTTCACTGCCCCTCTACTTTACAAAGCATAATCTTCTCCTCCAGGAACAGGTCTCTCCACACACAGCATGTCCCCAAATGTACCAAAGTCTTGACATCCTTGCCTTCAAGGAACACTAGTTGTACTCTTCCAAGACAGAAATTTGTGTGTGTGTGTGTGTCCTTTTGACAGTCTATGGTACTTTAAATATTCTTCATCTGTACCACAATTCAAATGCATTGATTCTTCTGCAGTCTTTCATATTCAATATCCAACTCTCACACGCATATGAGGCAATTGAAAACACTCTGGGATGAATCATGTTAGTTCTCAAAATATATTCTTAATCTTCAACCATTTAGACTTACAATAGACTTGCAATATACTTACCCAATGCCATGTGTTATTTCATCCCTTGAATACTGCCTCCATGAGCATTTATTACAGATCCAAGCAAGGTGAAATCTTTAACAGCTTTAATCTTCTCGCCAATAATCAGGCTGTTACCTATTGGTCAAGAAGCTTAGGGGACTGTAGGAGATTTGAGATCTACTCAATCAAATTCTAAAGAGCTTAGGTATTTCAAAATTAATTTATGATTATACATAAATAATATAGATAGAAACATGTGATAATTCTCCTATGTAGCTATCTCATTTCACTGGGCATAATGCCTTCATGCTTCATCTATGTCAAAGTATGTCTAAACATTTTGTAAGTTGAAGTTAAAGAAAATTAAAACAACCCCAGGATAGCAAATATGTAATTATGCTCTATCTGAATTTCAAGACTACTTACAAAATAGATTAGATTTCTTAAATAAAATGACCTGATGAGCTGTGGGATAACATCAATAGCTTCATTTATGAAGAAAGAAAAAATCATTAAAAGAAAGGAAAGAAAGAAAATACCAAAAACTGATATCACAAGAGACTCTGAAAGTTGCTCTTCATTGTAGAGTAGATAAGGCACTTGTGAGACATAATGAAGTCAAAGAACTGAACAGACTATTTCAAAGGGTAGCTCAAGAAGATAAATTATTTTAATTCAATATGCAAAAACATGCAGTTAGAAAACTAAAAATGAAGGGAATGTTAAATAAAAATATCAAGCAGAAACATTGAAAGAATAAATGGAAGCCTTAAGTTGTAATATTAAAAAATTCAGTTGGCAATATGAAGCCCTGGTGGCATAGTGATTGCATACTATTCTGTGATCTGCAACATCAGCAGTTCAAAGCTACCAGAAAGATCCATGGAACAAAGATAGGGTATTCTACTCCCAAAACAGTCACAGTCTCAGCAAATCACAGGGGCATTTCTACCCTGTCCTACATAGTTGCTATAAGTGGGTATTGAGTTAATGGCAGTGAGGTGGGGTTTTGTTGTTGTTTGTTTGTAATGGACAAAGTACTGGACAAGGCCAAAGTCTTAAAAAAGTAAGTAAGAAAGAAAAGAAATAATGAGTACAGAGAATCACTGTACCAAAAGAACTAGTCCACATTTAACGATTTTCAAAAGTTAGACTATGAACAATAACCAAAGGAAATGAAGGAAAAAGTACAAGGCATTATATGAAAACAAGGGTCCAATAATTGGTGGGTTATCAATGGAAATGCTTCAACAAGCTGATGGAACACTGGAATGACTCCTTCCTCTATGCCAAACAATTTTGAATCCAGTTACCTGTTCACCTGGGAGGAGTGTGCCAATAGATATGCCCATTATAAAGAAAGGCGACCTTACAGAATGTGGAAATTATTGAATTATATCATGAATATCACATACTAATATCACAAATAAGTGAAATTTTGCTAAAGATTTTCTATAATGGTTGCGTCAGTACAACTTAAGGAAGCTGCCAGAAATTCAAGTCAAATTCAGGAAAGGATGTTCAACAACATTTATAATTGGTGATATCAGATGGATCTTGCTTCAAAGCAGAGAAAACTTGTGTTTACTGACTATATAAAAGCATTAAATTGTGTGTGTCAAAGCCAAATGTTGGATATCTTTGAGGGAATTCCAGAAATATGTGTTCAATTGGAACAAAAGGCAGTTGTGTGAAGGGAATATTACATGGATGAAAACAAGGAAAGATGTGTGTCAAGGTTGTATCCTACCACCATATTCATTCTATTTGGATGCTGACCAAATAATCAGAGAAGCTGAACTAGATGAAAAACACAGCATCAGGGTTGGAGGAAGGGTAATTAAACATCTATGATACACAGATGACACAACTTTCTTTGCTGAAAGTGAAGAGGACTTTCCAGAATTGCTGATGAAGATCAAAGATTGCTGTCTCAATAAAGAATACAACTTTATATAAATAAAGCCAAATTTCTAACAACTGGGTGAGTAGGTGACATCATGATTAAAGAAGAAGAGATTAAATTTGTCAAAGAGTTTATAATTTTTGAATCTATAATCAACTGATGGTACCATTTGTCTATCAGTTTGTCAGACTCTGGTGGCTTGTATGTTGTATGTTGTATATAACTGGAAGTTATATATTTCAAATGCAAGTTAGCTTACACTAAGTCAGCAAGTTTCAACAGAGCATCCTGACTAAGAACAGACAATGAAGCAGGACTAGGCCCCCCGCCCTCCCTCCCCGCCCCCCATTGTCTCCAGAGTTTGGAAGACAGAGTTGTTGAAAACTTTATGTATTCCTTTGAAACATTCTCAGATATTGACTGCGTAATGAATGAAATCAGAACATTGTCAGTAATAGAACCAGAGGATGAGGCCATCTCGTCAGAGGGCACTCAAACTGTACCTGAGGAGAACTGATTTTTCAGAATGGAGTCAATGTTGGTGACATGTGTGAGGGAAAGCCTGTGGGAATGGAACAATTGGATCTTCATTTGTTGGTGAAACATTACACAGGTAAGGAGGAACAGCTACAGAAATATTTTAGTGAACAGATTTTGTAATATAAAAAAGTACAAATATAGGGAAATTGATAATAACGAAAAATTAAATGGAGTACATAAATATAGTTATCCTTGGCATTAGTAAGCTGTAATGGATAGACAATGGAGAGTGGTTTACTATGCTAGGAATAGTATAATCAAGAGGAAGGGTGTGTAATTCATTGTCAAGTTTGACAGAGCAAAATCCATTATGAAGTACAATGGTATCTGTCATAGAATTGTATCTATCTGCCTTCAAGGTAATACTTTCAATTCAACTTTTATTCAAATTTATGCAGGAACCAAAAGATCCTTTGATGAAGATATTGAAGAATTCTATAAGAGAATTCAGTCAGAAATTGATCAAACATGGCATCAAGATATATTGATAGTTATTGGCATTTAGAATGCAAATATTAGAAGCAAAAGAAGGAACAGTAATTGGAAACTATAGACATGGTGATAGAAATGAAGCTGGAGATCTCAAGATAAAATTTTGCAAAACCAGCAACTGGTTCATAGAAAATACCTCTTTTAAAAAAGCACCAAAGTTGACTATGTAGATAGACTTTCTTAGTTGGAACAACAGAAATGAAATTGACTACATCTGTGGCAAGAGACTGCTCAATATCAATAGCTAAATCCAGAAAAGGGGCTGACTGTGGAACAGACCATCAATTGGTCATATGCAAGTTCATGATAAAGTTGAAGAAAAAGAAATCAAGTTCATAAGAGTGTAAATATGACTCTGAATCTATCCTCCCTGGATTTGGAGAGCACCTCAAGAAGAGATGTGATGCTTTGAACCCCTTAGGACAGAACACTTGGTGACCTGTAGGGGGACATCAAGGTCATCATTCATGAAGAAGACCACAGGTCAGTAGAAAAGATTGGAAAGAAAAGTTCTAAGTGGGTGTCAAAAGAGACTATAAAACTTGCTCTTAGTTGTAGAGTAGCTAAATCAAAAACAATGAAGTTAAAGAGTTAAATAGAAAATTTCAAAGGGCGCTTTGAATAGACAAAGACAAATTTATAATGAAACGTGCAAAGACCTAGAATTAGAAAACCAAAAGGGAAAATACACTCAACATATCTTGTATTAGGTAAATCTGTTGTACAAGACTTTGTTATAGTATTCCTGGAAAAACAAGCAATTTAATTTGAAGACTAAAGTGAGTCTGACTCAAGTCATGGTATTTTCCATTGCTTCATAGGGATATGAAAGTTGGACACTGAGCAAAGAAGACAACTTGAATTGACGTTCTAGAGAAGAATATTTTAAGTACACTGGAATGCTAAAAGGAAAAACTGATCCGTCTTAGTAGAAGTATGGCTGAGTGTTCTTTAGAATGAAGGATGGCAAGAATTTGTCTTACACATTTTGGATATGTTGTCAGGAGAGACCAATTCCTATACAAAAACATCATTCTTAGCAAAGTGGAGGGGCACTGAAAAAGAGGAGACCTGTAATGAGATGAGCTCAGGTATAGAAACAAAGCAAAAATGGCACAGGACCATGGAGTGTTTCATTCTGTACACTATAGTTCAGAACCAACTTGATGGCATCTACCAATAAAAGCATGGTGGGTGCTGTCTCAAATTCCAAGACCTATAGGTCAAATGAAAGGCCCGAATATAGGAAAAAGCTAGAGACCTTTTGGAAAATGTACTCATGTTTAGGAGTGGAAACTTTCCAAATAATTGGCTTTTGATAGCTGGTGTGTTTACCTTTTTGTTTTTCCCCCGTGCAGAGAATTCCCTGGAATACAAATTCCTATCCCTTCAATTGATTCTGAGTCCTAAGGACCACATAGATCAGAGTAGAATTCCCCTCAGGGGTGTCTAAGAATCTAAGCCTTTACTGGAATACATGTTTGAACCAAGTTGTGGCTGGCAGGTTAGATCTGCTCACTTTGTGATTAGCAGCTCAAAATTGTAAGGCAGCTTAAGAAGACAGAATAGAATATTACACTGAAATATGATGGCCAAATGGGAAAATCATCACAAAGTTGTGACAGTGAGGAGAAAAATATTTATTCTATTTATGTGATAAAGAGGTGGAAAAAAGACTGCCAAATCTATACCTGAATTAGAAGAACAACATAGACAAAACAGTTTACATACAAAGCTGGTTGTGGCTTTGTTCCTTTAGTGGAGAAGTTGGATATAAACAGTAACTTTTGTAAAAATCATTGTTAAAAGCTTTGTAATAAGACAGTCAGAAGTGTCTTTTTGATCCATCAGGATACAACTAACAAGAACAAAGAACATAGTTCAATCCTGTTTACAATCATGCAGAGGACACTCTTAAGCTTACTGTGTTATTCTGGGTTGACTAGAGAAACAAATTCATAGGCACTCATGTGTGTAAGAAGGAGTTTTCTATATAAGAGCAATTGTATACTGAGAAAACATCCTACTCCTTTCCAGATTGAGTTCATAAGTCTGATATTAGCCATGTGTCTGATACTAGTCCATATATTACTCTTTAGTTTCACACAGCACAGGGAATGATGCTGAATGCAGGAAGATCATAGGCCAGTGGATAGAAAGTCTGGTGGATCCAGTGGAAGTAGAAGCATCTTAGTACAGATGTGCTCCTCCAGCCCCAGGAATCAGGCAGCTATCAGCATTTCTCCATGTGTTTTGCCAACAGAATGTGAAGCAGAGTGTGTGTGCATTCTGCCTCCACGGAGGAAAAAAAAATTCCCTGAATACTCAGAAGAACACTTTTCTGCTGTCCATCACCCAGGGAGGGATTGTATGCCAATGAATGTGATTGGTTTCTGATTTCGGCCCCCACCTTCCCCATACCCTCCTTGTAACGCTACTGTCATTATTAATCTTGAGGGGTTTACCTGTCCTGGATTCCCTGGGCTGTGAGCTCTTATCTGTACCAGTATACATGATCTGGTCTAGTTAGATTTCTTAGGTAGAATTGAGATTATGATACTGGGTGGGTATGAGAAACATTAAAGGACTAGAGGCAAGTTGTATGCATCATTGATGCTATACTGCATTCTGACTGGCTCTTCTTTTTCTTGTGAGTCTTCTGTAAGGGAATGTGCAATTGTCTACAGATGGACCTGGAGTCTCCTTCCTGCCTCCCCCTTCATACACATCAATATGATTCTTTGTTTGATTCCTGATATCTGATCCCATTGATTGACCTCATGATCACATAGGCTGATGTGCTTCTTCCATATGGGTTTTTCTCTTCAAGGTTTTAAGACCTCACACACTATATCTTTTGATAGCTGGACACCATTAGCTTTCTTTACTACTTTTCTTAGGCACCCATTTTGTCTTCAGTGATCATGTTGGGAAGGTGATTAATACAGAATGTTGGGTTATCAGAATAAAGTGTTCTTGTGCTGAGGGAATACTTGATTAGAGGTCTAATGTGCAATGGCTGCCTTAATACTTAACATATAAATACATGAACATAGATTTATTTTCCTATCATATATAAAAATATTTACATATGTATATGCCTTCATTCAGGTTTCAGTAATTCCTCTTATCTTCATTGCCCTGCCTCACCAGACATTTTATACCTGCCTTGCCATCAATTTCAGATCACTCATCCTTTCCTTGTCCCTGGATTTGCTGACAACCCCTTTCCACTCCCATCTCCTCCTCTCCCATGTCCCCCTTGAACTGTTAGTTGCTCATGTTGTTTTTCCCTCTGGATTGTTTATCCTACTTATCTTTTCTAGGTAGGCATGCAGAGACAATAATGAGCACAAAAACAAGAAAATTCCAAACAACAAAAACAAAACAAGAACAAAAAATAATCCAGTACCACAGAAAGAAAAGCCTATAAATAGTTTCAGGTTTGTGAGTTGACTTTTATGAGTGTTTTCTGGTCAAGTCTGATGCAGTGTCATGCTCTGATCCCAAAGTCTAGTTTTGGTATTCCTCAGGGACTTCATTGCGTTGCTCCTCTTACTGCTCTGTTGAATGCCCTTAGTGTTTCCTCCCAGTGTGGTGGGGTCAGATGGCGCACAGATCCCCCACTTGTCTCCAGTATTGTCCCCCAAAGCTCTATGGGTCATTGAGGGGTGTTGTGTCTCATGCTGGGGCTGGTCCTATGGTCCTGTCTGTGCATTGGCTGCTCTGAACAGAAATATAATTCACCAAGTCTTGGGACTTGGTGGATCAGAATATGTGTCACTCTCTCTCCTTCCCTCTTTGCTCCTTTGAATTGATCAGACATGCTCCTTTCCCTGAGCAGTAATTTTAGTTCTGTCCTCGGAAGTGCATTCTTCTTCGGGAAGGGGGAATGTTCATATGATTGGGATTGGGACTGACACTGCCAACCTCATTCTTGGTTTGCTGCTTCATACTGTTTTTTTGCATTCACATTGTGGCATACCAGGTGACATCCAACCATTTCAGAAGATTGCATTCAATTAAGAAGCAGTGGTACTAGAAGACCCTCTCCCTTTTTTGGGTCTGGGATGTATCTTTGTCTCTTTGTAACATCCATGGATATGACATCCCTTACAGAACCCCCTGTCACTCCCCATCAACCTTACCTTGGGTCTTGGAACCCACGAGGAACTGCAGATCCACAGATACCTTTTGATCAGCCTTTTTCGACCACATTCCTCCTCTCTCTGCTGACTTTTATCATCAATAAGCCCTTGCATGAAAAATGCTGCATTCTATGAAACCCCTCCTTCCAAGTATCTCCTCAGGGATATGAAAGAATAAAAAACTTGCTATACTACTCTGAATGCTGTGGCAACAGATTTATTTATCACATAGACAGCATCACCACATGGGAGATCAGTATAAAAATTCCAAATTCTGCCATGAAAAAATAAATTAAACCAAACTCATGGTTCATGGAGTTTATTTCCACTCATAATGACCCTGTAGGACAGAGAAAATATTATTCCCAGGTTTATCAAGGTTATAAATAATTGATTCCTGAGTTAATTTCCCTACCTACCTATTTTCAGAAAAAAATTTACTCAGTGCCTCCTTTGCAATTGAAATGCTTTTGCTATGGTCCATAATCCAAATAAAGTATAGGTATCTGCTTTTGCAGCTCTGTGGATCACTCCAGTACATCTCTCTACAAAGCATTGCTGTATATGTTTATAGCAGCTTATATCTTCTTCTTTCTTTATGGAAAAAGCTAGTCATTTTGAAGCCCTGAACCTCCAGTCAACACACCGATACATAGCCCAGCATGCCACCAAATTTCCAAAGTGTACATAATTACATACCTGCCAAACTGCTCAAAATCATGGCCCCACACATTTGGCACAGAAAAATGAACCAACACAACTCGATAGATATGTCTAAGAAAAGACATCCCGGCGAGGACCTCTCAAAGCAGTATTGTGCAATAGAGACAGAGGGTGACCATACCATCAAATCTCCATGCCCTGTTTATGCTTAGCACCATCATCAAACTCACCTTTGAATACTGCACCTTAAAATGTATTCGCTACTTAGGTCTGCTTTACAAGAAATAAATACATATGGAATTTATTCCTTTACAGTTTGAGTTTGTAGAAATGTGACTTTAGGGAAAATGAATGAAAGAAAGACTTTTTCTCTTTTTTTGGCTTTGAGGAAAGGGTCTTGTCTCAATTTAACATTTGGGGTTCCAGCATTCCTCGAAGATCCCTATGTATCTTGGTATCAGTCTATTGCTCTCTCTGCTGGCTTCTCTATCCTCTTATTTCATGTAAGATGAAATATGAACCTCAGGTATGGATATTACTCGAGTGAGACTGGTGATTTTAAGATGTATTGCCTACCTCCCCAACACCTGCCTCCCAGCTCTGGTAAACCTCATCTAATCCTGATGAAAATAATCCAAAACGGACCTCATTTGTATAACAAAACAACTTTATCATAAATGAGATTAGTAACCACAGACAGAGGTTGGGTAACACAAACAGATGAAAATTCCATCAGCTGTCCTCCAGAATGATAAATTGCATCATATTCTCCATGAGGGAAATGGGTGCCATGTCCCAAGTTAGCATAGTTGTGCTTCTCTGACTCTAGAAGAGTGCCCATGGAGGGAAAATCTTGGAGCCCACGCAATAATTCAGAGGGATAAGAAGCTGCAGGAAGGTGGGCATGTACAGTGGGACGCACCAGGTCCTGCAGCACAGCCTTAAGACTGGGTTTCCACACAACATGAAGATGGTAATATGGGAGCAGACCCTCAGTGAGTGGTGTTCTTGATCCTGCTATCACCTAGGTCAAGGTGGGCCAGGGTGCCTGAGAGCTCTTTAATAGGACTGTAAGGGACTCCCGACATAAGTGTCGTGGGCAGTATTCAAATTCGGGGTGCTAGGGGGCTAGTGCTAAGGCACACGGTTGGTGATAGCAAGTTAGATTCAAAAACTGAACAATAAGTTATACTGAGGGCATGTAGAAATGGGGACAGCATCTGCAAGGAACCACTCACCTGGTCCAGGTGGTCATAAAGGAAGGGAGTTGAGCTTTAGGTATGGAGGACCTGAGAGATGAGCTAGACCAGAAATCTCTCCATCTGAAAAATAACTCTAGAACAGGCAGGAATTCCAGGTGACTCCAGAGAGACAGGAACTGGTCACAATAACCATCTGGCCCATATTAAGAGCAAGCAACTTACTTTAGTATGAGTAGTTTCCAGCGAAGATCCATTCTTACATCCTGGACAGAGTCCATCCCCACCATTTTCAGGATCTGCTCAAGAGGGAGAAGTTCAGATAGAACACAAATATAGCAGCACAGGTGAAGCACTACAATGCTTAACCACAAAAGCATTGGTCTGTAAACACCTTCATAGGGCCTAAGGCTGCTGATCATCCCCTCACCTAGGGTGATCCCAATTTTGAATCTTAGTCTCAGGATGATTGGCCTCTGGTTTCTCTGATGAAGATATAGAGGCATTGGGCTTGGTTTTGAGCCACAGATTACAGAAGTTGTGAGTGTTCAGATATAAATGTATTACATTCTGTTTCCATCTTTTGGGTCAAACCTCCTGGGAAAGCAGGATATAAAAACTATCCAGTGCAGACTTACGACATCCTGGAAAACTGAAAAGACTTCATCAGAACACCCACTGATAGCTGGATAAAGGTCTAGCTTCCCACCATCAGCTTTAAGTGTTACTATGCATGTCTCCAGGTGTGTTAGGCTGGGTTGACTATAGAAACAAATCAAGAGATAAAAAAGGGGAGCAGGGAGTGAGGGGAATAATGAGGAACTGATTCCAAGGGTTTTAGTATAAAGAAAATGTGTTGAGAATGGTGAAGGCAACAAATGTACAAATGTGTTTTGCATACAATGGATGGATATATGGATGGTGATAAGAGTTGTATGAGTCCCCAAGAAAATAATTTAAAAAAAAGAAATGTAAAAACTCCAGTAAAATTATTTAATAAATAAATAAAATCAGTAACAATAAATAAATGTATAAGAAAAAACTTTATATAAAAGTAATTTTATATTAAGAAAACATTCCAGTCCGGTCCAGATCAAGCCTATGCGTCTGAAACTAGTCCACAAAGCCCTCTTCAGACTCATGCAGTCTGCAAACATATGCAAAGAGGCAAAATGCAGAAAGCTCACAAGCTAGTGGGTGCAATATTTTATGGATCCAGTGACTGTGGAAGCATCACCAGGGCTCTTGCAGGTCACAGTCTGGTTCCACATGGCTTGTCAATAGGAAAGTGAAAGCAGAGAGAAAGTGTGTGGTGAGCAAAGAGGAAAAGGTCCCCCTAGGAGAGTCATTTATCCCGATAGCCTCAAGCTACAACCTGATTGAGAGGCTTAACTCCACTTACATGTTTCTATGGTAGCCATGTTGGCATAAAAAACCAAACTAGCACTGTCAGCTACAGCTGCCAAGAAGAGGTCTGTGGACAGCCATTCCAAAGAAACAATGGCTGAGGTCTCATTCTAAAGCACAGATAATGACTTTACCAGGTGTATACCATTCTTTTTTAGGCCATATCAGAAGGATATGATATGGAAAACATATTAAACAAACAAGACTTTAAACTTAAATGCTCTTACTAAAGTAAGAAGAGAGAAATTCTCTTTTGGACTTAACAATGAAATACCCTAGCATAAAAAGATGCAGTTGATCGCTATCCAAATACCATGGATTTTGAAGTCATTGGTCATAGTTGCAAATCGCTTGCTGTCTAAATTGCCCAATAACTGTATTGGCAAATGCAGATCATGAACATTTACTATATACATTAATTTTTTCAACATGCCTTAGTTCTACAAACATGGCTTTGCCTTGTTGAATAAGTATTATTGGAAAAATCGCCTTATTTCTAACCATCATTATTTTCATAGGAAAATTAATTTTGTAATATTATAGAGGGTTAGAAGTTCAAATTCAGGCCACCAATTCTAGGAGAAGATACTCTCTAATTGTTAGGCCTGGAGGATAGATTAATATCTCTTTTTGACATGTGTGGACCTGATATACTGGTCTTGGAAGTACACTGAGCAAGCACTGAAGCCCACAGATGAATTGTGACTCAGGTTCTCTTTCTTCATTGTGGTCAAATACTCCTTATTTTTGCTGGCCTTCCTCTTTTCCTCTCCCCAAGACGCCAATGGTGCTGCAGCTAAGCCCTGTGGAAATTCTGGTTCCATCTATCTAATCAGGATGGGGAGGGGATGCAGGATTTAGTATTGTACATGACCACTGAGTGATGTATCGCATAGAATAACCCAGGTTGCCTCATAACACAAATGCCAAATTATACCCTTCCAAAAATAAGAGAAATGATTTGTTGGCGATATAGTCTTATTTACTCTCACCCCACCCCTCCTTGTAGGACAGAGAGGACTTGCTCTAGAGCATTTTCAAGCCTCTAAATCTTAAAAAAAGGTAGAACATCCTATCTCTCTCTGTGGAGAAATGGGAGAGTTTGAACCATCAACCTGCTAGGTAGCAACCCAACACAAGTCTTTCGACTATTAAGGCTCCAAAATTTATATCTTTATATCACTGCCAGACTACCTAGAATGGTGGCACAACCAAGTTGACACAAATTGATCAACATAGGGAGATAAGATATGTACAAGGAAAGATGTGTTTGAGAGCAGCTGCAAAATCAGGGAGGGCAGAAAGATATAGAAGGTGATCAGCATCACAAATCCCTGTAAGCTGGGATGCTGAGTACAGCAATCAAATGGACGCTGAAGAATGCACCCTGGAATGCATTCACCCTACACAAGACAGAAAGACTTGTGCTCAAGCTGTTACAGTCTCATTTAGATCCCAAATTAGATAAACTATGGCAACAGCCCAAATAGCCCATCATGTTTTACCACCCAGCTACGGTTTCTGAAGTTATAAACCTTGACTAGAGGAGATAGAGTTAGCCTTCTCTGTGGGGTGGCTAGTGAGGGTGGAACTTAGTTCTTGTGTGTCGTTACCCAGCACTTCTTTCACAGAGCCACTTAGGCTCAGTATTTACCTTCACAGCTTCCTGACATAGCATTATGACATGATGGCATCACACTGAGAAGCACTTTCCAATCAAGGTGGCACAGCAAATGAAGTTTCACAGGTAGAGAAGGTATGCTAAGACCAGCTTCAAACATGATGAAGTGGGAAAGATAGAGTGTGATTGGTGCAGCCAAATCTCTATGCTCATTTCTACTGAATAAAGAAAGCACTTCCCAGGTTCCGAATAGACACTGGAATACATTCACACCACACCAAATAAAACATGCTTGAATTTTATAGGTTGGCTACAGGAGAAATAAATATCATCTCTTTATAAAGATAATTTTATTCTTCGTTTTGGTGATAAGAGATAGAACTTTAGGCATAGGCTGCTTAAAAATAACTTCAAGTGGTTGACTGTGGGACAGGTACTGGTCCCTTGTCAACATCTGGCATGACAGCATGTTTTGGAGACCTCTATGTGTCTTGGCATTCATGTTCTATTGAGTCCACAAGGTTCCCAGGGCACGCACTATAATTTTCAGGGAGACTTTGCTTCAGGATGCTGTTTCTTGATGGTGGGCAGGATGCTTTTTGACTGAAGGCTTGCCTCTCTTTTGATGCTTTGTGGAAGACAGATTTAAAGCAAGTAATAATGGTCTTGGGTAAGTCTGGTGATATTGGGTGCCCTGTTCATTTTGGTTGACTAGAGAAGTAAATTCAGAGACACTCATGTGTGTAAGAAAGGGTTTTATATGTGGTAGCTGAATATTGAAAAAACACCCCAGTCCAGTCCAGATCAAGCCAATAAACCGGATACTAGCCCATATGTCCAAAACCAATCTATAAAGTCCTCTTCAGACTCACAAAATCCATGCAATGATGCCAAATGCAGGAAGATCACAGGATGTTGGGTGAAATAACTTAAATATCCAGTGGTGGTGTAAGCATCTCAGTGCTGGCAGGTGTCTCCATGAGGCTCCTTTCCTCTAGACCCCAGAACTCTAGAATAGCTCCATAAATCTTATCCACAGAGATGTCACCCAGCAAGGGAATGTGTGTACCACCACCAGAGCTATTTATCTCTCTTTTACCTCCAAATGAGATCATCAAGCTATGACCTGATTGACAGCTTGATGCCATCCCTTCAGTCTTAATCCTCTCAAATTGACAACAGATAATGTAGCTATCATAGATGCATCCTGTGATCACTTTCAAATTGCCTTTTTTCGTAGCAAAGTAATTCATGAACCCAATCTATAAAAAAATCCTCAAACATAGGAAACATTACAATTTTGTAAATGAGATCGGGAATCAGCAACTGATTTTAGGAATGAGAAGACAGAAAAAAGAAGAAGATTATGATATTAGATGTCCATATGGATGATTGCATCCCAAGCTCTGTTGGGATTATTATGAGAAAAAATTTCAGAGAAGATCCTCTTAGGCTGCATGATTAGCCTCAGCTCCTCTATCATCTGCCCAAGAGTGCCCCAGTTCAGAGAACCTGAAGGGCATAGATGACAATGCTGAGGGATAGGGAGTTACAAAAGGGAGAACTTGGAGAGTGGGATAGTGTGATGCAGCAGGCCCTATAGGATATGGAGACTGTGTCTCCACAAAATACCAAGGTCCTAATCTGGGAGCTCTGGCTCAGGACGGGCTATAAGGCACTGACCTGAGGTTCTTGTCTTATCTCTCTTTTGATGCTTTGTGGAAGACATTTAAAGCAAGAAAGAATGGTGCCCGCTAAGTTCAAGTGAACCAAGATGGTGGAGACCCTTTCTAGCAGGTCTGGAAGGAATGCATAGCTTATATCACTGCTGAATACAGAACCCAAACCCAGGGACCTAATGTGGTTGAGGTTGGGACATAAGGAGAGGTATGTTAATTGAGGGTCCAAGAGCATAAAGTGGCTTAGCTGAGGGTTTCCAAGGGGGTCTGCAAGCATCTGAGTAGCTGGTAGAAGTGGCTGCTGAAGAAGAAAGATGGAGGCCTAGAGGAGTTGCTGGAGCTGATGCACACTAAGGCTCAGATTCCAGTCTTGACTCTTATCCTGAGTTAAGTAGGTCCAGTGGTTGATGAATCCAAGATGGGAAGGTCAGATTACAGACTGCTTGTTCAAGGGAAGTTGACGAATCCAAGACAGTGAGGAATGATGACTGTATGCTCTCTCAAGTCCTAAAACTCTCAGGTCAAGTGAAATCCTCAGATCCCCCAAAATGATTAAAAGTTTTCAGAAAGCAACCATTTACAAGGAGGAAAATAGCACCCAGAGAGTGAGCTGTCTTCTCCCAGTTGACTGCTTCAGTATATATATATATACAATAGATCATTTTATTGAAGGCTCTTACAACAACCCATACATCAATTGTATCAAGCACATTTGTACATATGCTTCCAACATTTTCCAAAACATTTTTTCAACTTGTGCCCTTGGTATCAGGTCCTCTTTTTATCCCCTTTCTTCTCCCCTCCTCACAAACCCCTGAAAAATTATAGATGATTATTATTTTCACATCTTGCACTCTCCACTGTCTCCCTTCACCTATGTTTATGTTGCTTATCCCTTGTTGGGGCAGTATGTGTGTGGCATTATACATCAATCATTGCCATCAGTTCCCCCTTCCTCCCCTCTCTCCCTATACCTTTCTCTTACCTTCATGGTATCATTACTCCCTTTACTGTTCTTGGGGAATTTATCTGTCCTGGATTTTGGGTGTCGAGAAAGTTCTTATCTGAACCAATGTACATGCGCTGGTGTAGTTGGGTTTTTAAGATAGACCTGGAGTGATGATAGTGGGCAGGGGAGGAGAACATTAAAGAACACAGGAGAGTTGTGCGTTCTGCTTGGTGTTTTGCTGCATCCTGGCTGACTCATTCCTTCCTTGTGCCCCTTCTGTGAGGGGATGTCAAATTGTCAACAGATGGACTTTGGGTCTTCACCACAATCCCCTTCATTTTCATCAGCAAGATTGTTTGTTTTGGAGCTTCAAATGCCTGATACCTGATCCTGTTGACACCACACAATTACACAAGCTTGTGTGCTTCTTCCATGTGGCCTTTGTTGCTTCTCTTCTAGAGGACCACTTGTTTGACTCAAGCCTTTATGGCTCCAGATGTATCTTTTTATAGTCAGGCACCACGAGCTTTCTTCACCACCTTTTCTTATGCAGCCAATTTGTGTTTAGTGATCATGTTGGAGAGGTGAGCATCACAGACTGCCAGGTTATTAGAACAAAGTGTTCTTGTGTTGAGGAAGAACTTTAGTAGAGTCCCAATATCTGTCTGCTATGTTAATACTTAACATATGACTACATGTACATATTTTTATATAATATATTTACATATATATGCCTATATCTATACATCTCTAAATGTCCTTTGTCTTCTAGTTCTTTCCTCTATTTCCTTTTACTTTCCTTCTGTCTCACTATTATATTCAAACTTCATTTGGCTCTCAGTAATTCCTCTTGGCTACATTGCACTTGATCAAACCCTCATCAGTCATTCTATGACTTTCTTGCCATCAGTTTTTGTTCCCCTGCTTTTCCTTTTTTCCTGAGTTTGTGGGGGTCCCACTCTCTTTCCCCTGTTTTATCCACTGCTATGCACTCCCTGCAACCATCAGTTTCACTGTTTTCTCCTCAGTATTGTTTAATATGGCTATCTTCTATAGATGAACATAAAGAAAAAAAGAAGGAGAAGAAGAGGAATAGGAGGAGGAGGAAGAGAAGGAGGAGGAGGAGAAGAAGCTGTAATTAGCTCCAGGTCTGTCTGCTAACTCTTCCTGAGATTTTCTGATCAAATCTGATGCAGTGCCAATCCCTGTATCCTGAGTAAAAAGTCCATTTGGGGTATTCCCAGGGGACTTTGTTGCTTTGTTTCCCAATGCTGCTCTGTTGTGTTCCATTTGCTTTTCTTCCAGGTGTGTGTGTGGGGGATGATGTGTGTGTCAGAGTGGGAATGATACCCACACTCTTTCTCCAGTTCTGTCACTCACAGTGCTGTGGACCAGTGAGGGAATTTTATGTCTCATGGTGGGGCAGGTGTCCCTGATCCTCTCTGTGCACTGACTGTTCCAAAGAGGAATGTCATCCTCAGGCTTAATGGGCCAGGATGTGCATCTCTCTCTTCCTCTATTAGTTTGCTCCCATGTGTTCTGGACAGACTCACTCCTCGATCCTCTCCCTGCACTATACCTTCAGTGCTGTCCTCTGTATTGCCTTCGGGAAGCCCCAGCAGGCCTCTATTTTTTCCCTGCTTCATGCCATTATATTGCCCTCAAAGCTATGTGCATTGGGATGAGGATTGATCCCTCTATCCCTTTCCTGTGGAGACATAAGCAAAAGCCTCCATGGCTGAGTCAGTGCTTTGTTCCTTTTCTACCATTGTTTTTTTGCCCCACTCTGTTTATTTGGCTGCCCTCTGCATGCTTGGGTTGGTTCTGACCCCTGCCAGAGTGCCTGGACCTCACCCTGGGAATTTATACATTTAGAGCTTTCCCCCTATACTCAGTGTGCTTTGTAAGCTTCCTTCAGTGGACTCATGTTGTACATGTCCTTTTGAGCTTGGCTTAGTTCACTTAGCATAATTTCCTCCAACTTTTCTCATGTGACAATGTGCTCCAGGTGTTGATCACTGAGTTTTAGGGATACACAGTACTCCACTGTATATATATATATATATATATACCAAAGTTTTTATATTTCTATTGGTCACATGTTGGAAATTTAGCTTGTTTCCAACTGTTTACCATTGCGAACTGTTCTATAATGAAAACTGGCATGCAGATATCTGGCTATCATCTGTTTCTTACTTCTGTATATATTCCCAGTAGGGGGATTGCTGGGTCATATGGTAGTTCCATTTCCATTTGCCTTAGGTATCACCAAATTGACTTTCATAATAGCCTGCACATACCTACAGAAACACCAGCATTGGATGAGAGTTCCTATCTCACCACACACCCTCCAATACTTGTTGCTTTCTGATTTTTTGGGGGCTATCTTTGAGGGTATTAGGTGGTATCTCATAGTTGTTTTGTTAGCATTTTCCCTTATGGATAATGATTGGGAACATTTTCTCATATGCTTATTGGTCTTTCAGATTTCTGCCCCTGTGAAATGTATACATATACATATACATATATATATATTCCTATTTTAGAGTAGCAGGGTATTATAGATTTTAATAATAAGTCCCTTTTCCTATGTGTCGTTGTTAAAGATCTTCTCCCAGTCTGTGGACTCTGATATAACTCTTGGCAAAGTCTTTTTATGTACACAGGTGTTTTTTCTTCATTATCATGTAAGTAATGGCATTATATTAAATCTCTTCAGCATCGCTGATATCATCATAGCAAGCCAGTCTCTTAGAATCCTGACACAGCCAGGTTGACACACACTCTCAACCATTACACATACACTACTAGAAGACCAAAACATGTGTTTGAGAGAACACATAGAAATTTTTGCAGAATGTGTTGGGAGTGGTGGTAGCAGATAAGCAGTAGTGGTACAGAAATGGTTTTATTGCCCAGATTCTTATATATACAATATGTTTTTGCCATTTTGGATATTAATCTCTTTAGCTTATTTCCTCTAACACACAGTCATATCCATTGTGTCTATTCTTACTTAAATTAAGAGAAGAATATAATTGCCTCCTACAGTTTCTAAGACTGTAGATCTTCTCAGGAGTAGACGGCCACTGATTGACTGATAGGTTCGAACCACTGAACTTCTGGTGAGGAGCCCCAAACCTAACCAAACAAGCCAAGTGGGCTGCATCTCTCTAGAGCACAATAATGATCATTTGGTCACACTAGATGTGTTGAAGAATTAAACTCTGGAGACAAGTAGACCATACTGTCTTAGTTCTTAGGTGTGTTTAAGGAAGCAGAATCAACAATTGGTATTTGAACAAACCAAGGTTAATTGTCATATAATTTAGTTCGGTAGAATCCAAGTTCTGGGTGTCAGTTCTGGGAGAAGACTCTCTCTGTTAGGTGTAGGATAAGGCCCTTGCCAGATGTGTGGAATTGACCTGCCTTGGAGATCTGTGTATGTCTTGATATCAGGTTTACCTTGGGTCTAGGAGGGTCACTAGGAAAGCACTGAAGGTCCAAACAGACTTACCCTAATCTTAGTTTCTTTTTGGTTGTAGTCAGCTCCCTGCTCCCTGCTGGCAATCCTTTGTCTTAAAATCCCTAGTGAGATAAACAATTCTGCCCCCATGCCCCAAGTAAACTCCTCTTCCATCTATCTCCTCAGACTTGTGAAACCATAAAGGTTGCTATCCCATTCTGAATCTTGTGGCTATTGGTTTGTGTAAGACCTAGGCTTTCCACTGGGAGTACATTATGCAGATGTCAATCTCTATTATTAAAAAAATAGAGAGAACAACGGCCATGGAGTTAATTCATATGAGTCTGCTGAGGCCACAGGGAGGGCCCCAAAGGTGACCCTCGTCTACCACTTTGGAAGCCACATTCTTCCTCGGTCACAGCCATTCAGTCAGCTCTGACTCGCGGTGATCCAACAGCACACGTTATGACATGGCTGCTGAATTTCCCAAACTGTCACTTTCTTAGGACTGGAAAATCTCATCTTTCTCCTACTCCTGCACCCTTACACCACTTCAGAAACAGAGAAGTTTCTGGTCATACAACTCGCCTTTCAAACTCACAGTTGTAAAGGCTGGTATGGATGAGACTTCAGTCTGGATTTTTCTCTTGAGTCAGGGAAGTCCAGAGCCTGATGAACTCAAGATGCACAGGCCAGATGGCAGGATACTTCTTTGTGGGCCATGCAGATGAATTCAAGAGAAATAAGAAATATAGCAGACGACTGCTCCCAGTAGTAAGAGCCACCAGTTAAAAGAGGACCTGAACCTGGTGAAAAGCCACAGAGCTAGCAGAAAGTCCATTTTAAATGGGGGGAAATCCACCACACTTGCTAGGAAAACACCTGCAGTCCTTGGCTGCTGATAGCAAATATTCTCACAGTAGTGATTACATTATACACACCTAGTCACCTAGACCAACCTAATCCTAATTGATAAACCTTGCAGAATCCTGGCCCCGACAAGTAGACATATAATCTCACCCCTCACCCATTACCCATTGTCCCATCAACCCAAGTGGTTTTAGGAACAAAGACAATTGTGACAGGAAGGCTGTCTCCCTCTGTTCTGTCTGCGGGCAGGCCATTGTTCCCTTGCAGTAGCTGTGGCATCCAGTTTGCCACCTTCGGTCTAAGAGCTTCTAACGGGGAGGGCAGATGTACTGATGAACCCGGATCCAGATCTTCTTTCTTGTTACAGTCAGATCCTGCTTCTCTCTACTGTCTTCTGTTTAATGATGATCTCTTGTGAAACGAAAGGTTCTGGAGGCCCATCTCAAGAAACTCCCCTTATATCAATCGCATTAAGATTGCAAAAGGATGAAGGATTTACTACCCCACTCTGAATCCCTTTATCATTGGCTGTCCGCACTCAGAAGCCATGGCAGAAAATCAGTGCATGCTCACCAGTAAACTTACAGCATAAAACAGAGATACATCATGCGTGTGCCATTGCATTCATTTCCCCTCATTGGACCCTGCACGACAGATTAAAACTGCTCCCAAACACTACGCTTCCAGAACTGCCTTCATCACATTGCATCTCCCTTGTCATGGTGTGTGAATAGCCCCGTGTGTGTGAATACCACCTTCCACAGTTCATAGCCCATCAGAGAACGCTGATGGCTCAGCCCTGAGAGCTGATGAATCAATGGCTGGCTTGTATCCTTGAGATCACTTGCTTTTTGTTCTTTGACTAAAGCTGTAGAAGGCAGCAGTCTGAAAACTTATCAGTTACTTCATGTCCCCAGCTTCATCCTCCAATCCTGTGTGTGAATAATTTGTCTGATGTGTTAACACCTCTTTGTAAACCTTCAAATTGTGAATGGTACCTTTGCATGTAATTCTGGCACAAGACACAGGTGGCATGACAGGAAAATTAAAGTCCAGGACTCTGGAGTATTTGTTCTGCAGGAACCCCCAGGCCCTGATTTTTAGCTATCGCTTTTTAAATGTTTTTCATTGAAGATCATACCCTCTTGAACTTATTCTATCTGAAAGCTAGAAGGCAGTGTCTATAGTATCTTACTGTCCTACCTGTAACACAATTTCACTGCTATTGTGCCTGTAGCTACTCACAGCAACCTTGCAAAAAGAGTCCAAGTACCCCTTAGGATTTCAAAAAGCCTCAAACCCACTGTCACAGAATCCACACCGACACATGGAAACCCTTTCAGACAGAGTCGAATTTCCCCTGTGGGTTGCTGAGACTAACTACTTAACTGAGGAGAAAGCCCTGTCTTTCTGCTGAAGAGCACCGGATGGGTTGGCACTGTAAACCCTTGGGGATCACAGCCCAACTTGAAGCCACTATGCCACCAGGGCTACCTTTAAGTTCATGATACTGGTAAACATTCCAGGAGCAGATGACCAGAAATCTCCCCCCAGGGACTCGATGATAGGTTCAAATCACTCACCTGTGGCTCGCAGCCCAATGCCGTATCAACAATGTTGCCGTAGATCCATCTCTCTATAATACAGTATAATTATTTCATCATACTAGTTTTGTTTAGAGTATTAATCTATGGAGAAGAGTCCAGCACATTGCATTTCTAATTGGGGCTTTTAATTAACTGAAATTAATTTTCCTGTAGACTAGGCAGGTATAATCCAAATTCAGAGCGTCAGCCATAGGACCAGGCTTGCTCTCTCTCTCTCTCTCTCTCTCTCTCTCTCTCTATCTGTTGGGTCTGTTGCAGCATCTGTGGTATCAGGCTTACCTTGGGGCTAAGAAGTTCACAAGTTCACTGGGCAGAGACTGACTGGATCCAGGTCTCTTTTCTTGCTGTTGTCACATTCTGCTTCTCTCTCCTGATTTCTCTCCAACCTCCTGTGAAATGAAAGGTTTTGAAGCCCCATCTACATCTCATTAAGATTGTGATAGGATGAAGGATTTACTACCCCACCCTAAGTCCTTTTATCATTGATTGTCTCCCTACAGGATGTCATCATAGAGAATCGATCCATTTTCACAGGCCAAATTCTGTCAGAAAACATGAAATAAGCCAACCCGAGTGCCATTGCATTCATTTCCCCTCAGAGAGATCCTGTAAGACAGATCAGAATTGCTACCTAATACATTCAGGGTTCTAAATCATAGGTCTTCTAACTTATTGAATCTAATGTATGGTCCCTTCTCAGAAAATAGTAAAACTTTTCACACCCTTGCTAACAATGGAAAGCCTTTGCACTATACCCCAATCCAGAATAACATATTATAAGACTCTCACTGCAACTGAGTCAATTCCAACCAAGAATGATCACATACGACATGGAAAACTGCCCTTATGGGTTCCCAAGACATTAACATTAACTTTATCAAGGCATGGGAATAGCAAGCCTCATCTTCCACCCACAGAATAAAATACAGCTATCTGCCTTTGAACCCCAGGAATCAGTCTATTTCCCCTTAAAGGACACTATCAGCTGCTATGGTATACTGTTATCTGTCTTTATGGGAACAAATGGTCATATTTTTCTCAATTGAAAAAACTGGTGGTTTCAATGCTTTTAATTCTTGATTAATAGACCAACACACTCACTAGTAGACTAGAGGTCCCAAACTGTCATGCTCACATAACTGCCACACTACTGAGAATCATGAACGCACCAAATTGATACAGATAATGAATCATTGTACATCGAAAGGATGTACAATGTATATTAAAGGTCATAAACGCACACAGGGCACTGACTAGTACTAAGATGTAAGAGACAGAGGGTCAACAGCACACCTTATTTGCTCCATTTATAATGCATAGAGCATCTCATTCCCTATCTTTGCAATACACTAAGGAATGCACTTTCTGCAAGAAAGAATGCGCTCATTTCACGCAAAAAGTAGACAAGCATGCCATAAGCTATATGGGCCCATTATACAAGAAATACATACAACACATGCAAGGCTTTCACAAACAGAATTTACTCTTGTCCAGTTAGGGTGGGTAGAAAGTTAACTTTAGGGGAATCGCTGTAGGGGGTGGTTTTATCTCTTTGTTGTCACTGTGGCAAGGCCATGATGTCCATTCAACATTTTGGGTACTGACATTCCACCACGTGTTTTCTACAGGCATGTGTAGTATCCAGGATGTTTCCAGAGAGTCTGAGACTGCTAATATAAACCATCTACCCCACTAAGGGGCAAACCAGTTCAGGACGAGCAGATTCCAAATGCAACCCACAACTACCTCTTGGACACTGTCTTTAAAAAAAAAACTTAAAAAAATTGTGATTCATTTTATTTGGGGCTCTTAAAATCTTATAACTATCCATCTTTCAATTGTATTGAACACATTCATACATGTGTTGCAATAAATGTTTCCAAAACGTTTTCTTTCTACTTGAACCCTTGGTATCAACTACTCTTTTTTCCCCTCACTCACCCTCCCATTCTTGTGAATCCTCGTTCACTTTTATATTATGTATTGTTATTTTGTATCTTACACCATTCATTGTCTCTTAAGGGAACCATGCGTCCAAATCAGGGTGTGTGTGTTGGGTGTGGAGGGGCGTCAGCTATGTATCTAACCTTGTGTTGGGGCCACCTTTTCTACCTCTTCCCCCTACCTCTAATTCCACTATCCTTATGATATCGCTACTCCCACTACTGTTCCTGATGGTTTTATCAGTTCTGAATTTTATGTGTCGAGAGCTCTATCTGTACCAATGTGTGTACTCCAGTTTATCCAGATTTGTAAGGTAGAACTGGGTCTTGGAAGGGGGTGAGGTGGGGGCAAGAAGCATTCAGGTACTAGAGGAATGCTGTGTGTTTCATTGGTTTTGTACTGCACCCTCATTGAATCATTCCTTCCTTGAAATCCTTCTGTAGGGTGATGTCCAATTGCCTACAAATGGCTACTCCACGTCTCCTCATTCACATCAATGTAATTGTTTTGGTTGGATATAGTCTTGCTGCTCTATTTTAATGATATCAACAACAATAGGAAGTTGGGACACAGCACTAATAAATTTCCATTAGCTACAACACAGGAATTGCATGGATCATAAAAACAAAACAAACTGTGGGTAGCCTTGAGAAGAATGGGAAGTCCAGAACACTTCACTGTGCCCCTGCTGCACCTGTACATGGATTAGCAGGGCCTTTCACCATCCTCCCAATTGTTCCTATGCCTGAGTCCACTGATGCAGTCACTGTGTCAATCTATCGCATCACAGCCTTCCTCTTTTCGCTGCCCCTCCACTTCATTAAATACGATGTTCTTCTCCAGGGACTGGTCTCTCCTGAAAATATGTCCAAAGCATCTAAGGTTAAGTCTTGCCATCCTTGCCTTTAGGGAACACTCTGATCTTGCATCTTTAAAGATTTTTTTTCTTTTAGAAGTTCATAGTATTTTCAATATTCTTCTCTAGCGTCACAATTCAAATTCATCTATTTTTCTAGGGTCTTCCTTATTCAATATGCAAATTTCATATGCATATGATGCAGTGGAGGACACCATGACTTGGGTAAGGCACACCCAAATCCTCAAAGTAGTATCCTTAATTTTCAATACTCTAACGATGTCTCGTGCAGCAGATTTTCCCAATGCACTACATTTTTTTGATCTATTGACAGCTGCTTCCATGAGCATTGATTGTGAATAAAGTACAATTCTCTCTTGATAACCTCAGCCTTTTCTTCTTTTGCTACTTCATGATGTTACCTGTTGGAAGAGTTGTGAAGATTTTGGTCTTCATTTCATTGGGTTGTAATACATCAGGCTATAATCCTTCAGCTTCATCAGCAAGTGCTTCAATTTCCTCCCACTTGCATCATTGTGTCATGGTTGTGTCATGTGAGTACAATGGATTCTTAATAAGCCTCCCTTCAAACTTGATGCTATATTCTTCTTCATATAGTCCAGTTTCTCTGATGATTTGATCAGCATACAGTTTGAACAAGTATAGTGAGATAATACAACATTAACACACACCTTTCCTGGTTTTAAACTATGCCATATTCCCTTGCTCTGTGCTCAGAACTGCCACTTGATCCATGTACAAGTTCCAAAAGAGGGTAATAGAATGTTAAGGAATTCCCAGTCTCCTTAAACTTATCCACGGTTTATTATAATCAAATGCCTTTGGATAGTCAATGAGATTTAAGTAAATATCTTCCTGATATTCTTTGCTTTCAGTCAAGGTTAATCTTACAATCAGAATGATACCCTTTGTTCCACATCCTCTTCTGAATTTGGCCTGAACTTCTGGTAACTCCCTTTCAATGCATTGCTGCAACCATTGTTGGATGATCTTTAACAAGATTCTACTGTTCGTGATAGCAATGACATTCTAGTTTGAGCATTCTATTGTGCCACTTTTCTTTGGAGTGGGCAAAGTATGGGTGTGTTCCGGTTTAGTTGGCCAAATAGCTGTCTACCAAATTTTTTGTTACAGGTGAGTGAGTGCTTCCAGTGCTTCTTTATCGTCCTGAAACATTTTAGAGGGTATTCTGTGAATTCCTGGAGCCTTGTTTTTGGCTAATGCAGTCAGTGTATTTTAAACTTCTTACTTCAGTATCATTGATTCTTGCTCACATGCTACCACCTAAAATGGTGGTCTTTTAACTCAGTCGTTTTGGACAGTGACCCTTTGTATTCTTTTCATTGTTTCTGGATGCTTCCTACATTATTCAATATTTTGCCTATGGAGTCTTTCAAATTCTGAAATCTAAGGCTTGAATTTTTTTGAGATCTTTCAGCTTCAGATATGTTGAGTGTATTCTTCCCTCTTGGTTTTATAAATCTATATTCTTGCACATTTTGTTACAATATTGATTTTACCTTCTTGAGGTGCCCTTTGAAATTTCCTCTCCTTGGCTTCATCATTTCTCCCGTTTGCGTTAACTACTATATGATTAAAAGAAAGCTTCAGAGTCTGTTCTGACATTCATTTGATTTTTTCTTTCTTCCCTATCTTTTTAATGATGTTTTCCTCTCTTCATTAATGGTGTTCTTGATGGCCTCCCACAGCTCATCAAGCCTTTTGTCATCTGTGTCCAAGATGTCAAATCTGTTCTTGATATGTTCTAAAGGTTCAGGTGGGATAACCTCAAGGTTATATTTTGGCTCCTACTGACTTGATGAGTTTTCTTCAACATTTTGCTGAATTTTATATGAGCAATTGATGGGCAAGTCGGTCCTTGATCTAATAGTGCCTGCTGATATTGAGCTCCTCTCATGTTACTTTCCACCAATGTAGTCTATTTGATTTCTGTGTATTTCAGCTGGGGAATCCATCTGTCTTGTCACCTTTTGCGTAATTGAAAACAAGTACTTCCTATAAACAAGTCTTTCATTTTGCTAAATTCTATCATGTGATCTCCAACTTCATTTCTGTCAACCAGTCCACATATCCCAGCTAGTGTTCCTTTCTCCTTGGTTCCAACTTTTGCATTCGAGTCATCAATAACCATGACTGCGTCTTTATTGCATATTTGATCAATTTCCAACTAAAGTTATTGGTAGAATCTTTCAATCCCTTCATCCCTAGTTTTGGTGGTCAGTGCATACAATTGAATAATAGTTGTATTGATCGAATTTCCTTGAAGTTGGACAGTTATAATCCAATCACAAACAGCATCATAGCTTCATGATGGATTTAGCAAGATCCTTTCTGACAATGCATGTAATACCAGTCCTCTTGATTGTGTTATTCCTGGTATAAAAAATCATGTTTTTCTGATTCAAAATGGCAATACTAATCCATTTCAGCACACTGTCACCTAGGGTATCAATTTTCATGCATTCCATTCCATTTTTGGCTACTTCCAATTGTCCTAAATTCATACTTTGTGTATTTTAGGTTCTAATCATTAGAAGATTTTTCTAGCTGTTTCTCCTTATTTTACCTTGAGTTGTGTTACCTTAGCAAATGAAAATCCTGGGGACTTCACTCCCACACGTTGTATAGGAACCACCTCACCATAGTTGACTTCATTCATGAACTCTCCCCTTCTGTCACATTTGCAGTGTTCTTGAACCTGATGTGCCCATCTTTTGGCAATATCAATGATAATGATCCACTTTCTTTGCTTATGCTTCCAGTATTGAAAATACTTTGTAATTACATATCAGGGGTTCAGTGACTTCTTCCCCCAAGGATAGGGTAGGAGACCTATCCTTATTTCTGTCTGTTCTTAGGCTGAGAGCTCCATTGAAATATGTTCCTTTTGGGTGCCTCTCCTGGAATTTGAAATACCAGAGACATAGCTTTCAGCATCGCAGAGACATACAAGCCACACAGTAAGACAGATTGACAGATAATGATGGAACAAGAGAGTACTACATGGTTTAAAACCTGGGAAGATGTTTGACAGAGTTGTATTCACTCACCATACTTATTCAATTCTACAGTATATGAAAAAGAATGTGGTATCACGATGGGAAGAAGGCATATTAATAACCTGCAAACTGCAGATGGCACAACTTTTCTTGATGAAAGTGAAGAGGACTTGAAGCACTTTCTGATGAAGATGAAGGATAGCAGCATTGAGGATGGACTACAAATCTGTGTAAAGAAGACCAGAATCATCCCACTAGACCTTTAGAAAGCACCATGATAAATGGAGAAGAGGTGAAATGTCAAGGATTTTGTCTTGCTTGAACAACAATCAATCTGTCTGGAAATAGCAGGCAAGGGACCAAAGGACACCTTGCATTGGGGCATACTGCAGCACAAGGCCTCATCATTTTGTTTCTTTTTTAATGTGAAAGAGCTGCATACAAAATATCAACATGTTCAAGATTAAACAATTTTGATAGAGCAGGACTGGGCTGCTTTGTTCTGGTGTGCATGGGGTTGCTATGGTTCATTTAATAGTTATATAATTTCTTGTCAACTTGAAGATGTATGAAAGTGGAGGGGTGGTAGCCAACCTCTCACTCATGTCACAGCCCAGTGGTCACTCTTTGTGAACTTGACTTCACAGGGAGGGCCCTGGGAACCTCCCCCCTTCCCAGCTTTTCTGTTCCTGCTTGTTTACCCTGAGAGCTGCTGGAGTCCTGCCACATTTCCACTGACCTTGCCCTCACCAGCCTCTGATCTTCCTGCATTCTTCATTGTTGCCTGTGACTGTGTGAGTCCAAAGAGGAACTTATGGACTAGCACGGGATTTGACTTAGAATGGACTGGAATGGTTTCTGGGTGTATTATTACTTCTTGGCCTAAAGATTTTTCTGAAATATGTGTATCACTGAATTTTTTTTCAAGAAAACCAAGCCTAACACCTTGACCTAAGGACATCTAATAACAGCAACATCAATACGCCTCAAAGCAGCAGTTAAGAAATCAGAAGGAATATTGCATTGTGTAAATCGATTGCACGAGGCCTCTTTACAATGCTGAAAAGCATGGGTGTTACTTTGAGAACTCCAGTATCCCTTACAGAAGCCTTGGTTTATTCAATGGCCTCATATGCTTGTGAAAGTTGGACACTGAATGCGAAAAACTGAAGAAGAATCAATGCATTTGATTTAAGGTATTGGCAAAGAATCTTTAAAGCACCATGGACCGTCAAAACAACAAACACATCTGTCTTAGAAGAAACAAAGCTAGAAAGATCCTTAGAGGCAAGGATGGTGAGACCTCATCTTGTGTATTTTGGACATATTGTCAAGAGAGTTCAGGTCCTGGCGAAGGATGTCATGCTTGTTAAAGCAGAGGAGCAGCAAAAAATGGAAGATCCTCCATGAGTTGGATGGACTCAGTGACTGCAACTGTGGCTTAAGCATCGGGGCAGTTGTGAGCACAGTGCGGGATCTGGCAGTGCTTACTGCTGCTGTGCACAGCACTGCTGTGAGTGGGAGCCAACTCTGTGGAGCAGAACAGCAACGGCAATCAAGATTGAGAGAGAAGCTTCTCTCTGGGTCTTGCTTTTTAACTGTTGTGTATATAAACCTAGGAATGGAATTGCTAGACTGTATGATAATTCTAGGATTTTGTAGAAATATTCAATTATTTCCCCCACTGCTACATCATTTAACAATCCCATTAGCAATGCATATGTATTTCAATTGCTGCATGCACTCAACATGACACAAGTCACCTATTAAAGCCCCATATTTGACACATTATTCAATGATGAATTCATGAAAGATTTGATTCCCTTGCTTTCATGGAATTCTGTTTTAAGTGTTTGTTTGCTTTTTGACATTTTATTAGGAGCTCATACATATATAATTACAGCCCACTGGTCCAAAGTTTTAAGGAAATATTTTCAGTTGGTCATATATAGTTTCTATTCCCTTTATAAGATGACAATTTCTTAAGAAATCATATCTTTCTAGATTAAAGCCTTTAATATTTATTAATTTTTAAGTTAGTGAATTTATTTAGCTGAAAGCCTCCTGACATAAAACAATAACAATAAAAACATTTTAATGGAAATATTGCTAGATGTTTGTCATAACAATGGTAAAATGTAATTGTTATGACAGGACAAATTGAATTTAGAGTAGTCTAGGAATTCCTTTAAGAACTCTGACAGTGCAATGGTTAAGTGTTTGGCCCCCCCAAGATTGATGGCTTGAACCCACTAATAACTCTGCAGAAGAAATTATGTAGCATTCTATTCCCATAATGATTACAGCTGAGGAAACCTCATGGACCTCTTCTCTGTCATATAGGTTGATATTAATCAGAATTAACTGGACATCACACAATGAAAACAAATCAGTCTTTAGGCAAAGCAAATGCAGTATTTGGCTACTAACTGAAACTCTGGCAGTTGAAACCCGCCCAAACCACCTCTGAAGACCTGCTCAAGTCCTTCTAAAAGTTCACAGCCTTGAAAATCCTATGGAGAGAACTTCTAGTCCACGACCTGAAAACAACAATAAAACTCTCAAACACAGGTTGGCCATAGTTCATAATCGACTTCATGGTAGTGCATGCTGTTTGGTTTTAAATACCATTCTAATGGGATTGTAAAATAAGTTCTAAAGCTTGCTTTAGTGACATTAGCATTGCTTAAGACTATAGTTAACACTATAGTTAACTATAGTTTGGGAAGAGAAGTCCCTAAGCGGTGCATGCAGTTAATAGGTTGTGCTTCTTACAAAGCAAGTTGATCATTGGAGTCCACTCAGAGCACCTCAAGAAAAGTCAAGGAGTTCAGTTCAGAAAAGCCAGCTGCTGGAAATTCTATGAAGCACAGTTCTTCGCTGCCACTCATGGGGTTGCCAGAAGTTGAAATTACATGGACAACTGGCTTGATGGTGTCCTTGTGGCATGTCCTGTACTCACCTGAAAACCCACAAGTTCTTCCATGGGAGAAGATTGAATGACCTAGCTCTTTAAACTGCAACCTTGTAAACTCTGGGGAACAGTTTTACAACAGCAACTTGATGCCAATGGTTTTTGTATAGGTTGACTGACTAATGATTTAATTAGAAACATTTATTTTATTTATTTTTTATTTATTAATTTTTGTGGCATCACTGCCCTGGTGGGAGTAGGAAGCCCAGCCTCGCTTCTGCAGAGCTGCTGCTGAATTTGAACTGTTAACCCTGTGGGCCACAGTCTTGCACACAACCACTAGGCCACCCAGGCTCAGCCCTGAAACATATATTTTAAAAGTCCTAGTGAGTAGAATTCTTTGAAAAAGATCATAAGATTCTACATATAACCTTCTCTCTAGGGTATGGGCAACAGTGAAGTGGATTAAGAGAGATATCAGACAGTGTACAAAATGACAAAATAATACTAATTTATAAATTATCAAGGGTTCATAAAGGAGGAAGGAGTGGAGGGGGAGAGGAATAATTAGGAGCTAAAGCAAAAGGCTTAAGTAGAAAGAAAATGTTTTGAGAATGATGATGACAACAAACGTAAAAATATGTCTTGCCTACAATGGATGGATGGATGAATTGTGATAAGAGCTGTATGAGCCACCAATAAAATAATTTTAAAAATATCAAAATACATGTGTGTGAGATATAATTTGGACACTTGCATAGCAAAGTCAGAATTTGAGGGTAAGTAAAATAAAATACTATCATAATAATGAAAGAAATGGTTTTGCTACGCATGACACTGGATACTGAATCTTCTATATTCATAAATATTTGGGAACAGAAAAGAATTGGAGTTTATTTCAATGTCAGGTAGGTACCTCAGAGTACTTAAAATATGAATAAAATATGTAAATACTTTTCATCATTTACTGCTAAGAACTATGAAGTGATAAAGAAAAACATGACTACATATTATTGTCATTATTAACTCACAATCATCGCATGAGAAGCAAATATGTTGCAGTTGGTCCCAAATTGGTGGACATCACTGATAATGACATACATCTGCCAAAATCTGGACATCTTTGTAATAATTTTTAATACATGGTTTAAAAAGCAACTTCCAACTGATCTAAATAGGTTAATAGATGAATCTTATTTGAATTATCTCCCCACTGAAGAACAAACTCCAGGTTACAAGTTTACCATATTTGTTTAAAAGTCTGACAATGTATTATAGAATAATTTTGCAGTATTTGCCTGGTGCGCTCCTAGTGAACTTCCCAGGGTTCTCCTTAAATTGGCTGATGTGTTTTGAACAAACCAAAGTTTGCTGATTTCACATATGAAAGAACTAACCAATATAATGAATGTACCACATATAAGTCAGTCTAATAGATTATTAACAGTCCTAAAATATGTAATATAAATAATTGAAATCAGGAAATAACACTGAATAGCATCTCTTAAAAACATGAAAGGACTTAAAAAATTCCATGAAAAAAATGGAAATGGAGATCTCATTTTGTCACACATCATTTAACTGTTCTCATTTTAAGAATTAGATGTCCAACATACACTCCTGATGGGATGCATTTTTCCTTATAATTATTTATATCACTTTAAAATCCCCTCCCAAAGATCAATGTACTATTTCTAATTTTAATGAATTTTTTTTGGCATCACTGCCTCTGGTGGTCGTGGACGCTACCCAGGGCTGCTCCTGAGAGTTGCCGCTGGATTTGAACCGCCAAGCCCGTGGGCTGCAGTCCCGCACTCAACCACTTACGCCACCGGGGCTCAGCCCTCAATGTACTATTTCTATAAGATGCAAGGCTAAGTAATATGCGTATCTCCTGTACAATCTTATTTGTTTTCCTTAGATTGGATTATAAAAATCTTTCAGTCCCTCATGGTAAAGTCTTAAAATAGGCAACCTTATCTTCAACCATATTATCTATTCTCATATGTCATAAAACAACAAAATTTCTAGCAGACTACCAGGAAATACACTAAGGGAGACAGTAACTGGTATCCTTTTCCAAATGTCTTCGGAAGAGAAGCTAAATTTGATTCTGATATTTAAATGTAATATAATAAAATAGGAAAGGAACATATATTTTAGTTGCTAAAAACATTATACTATGTTAAATTTTCTCTGAATTCAAACACTATATAAAATGTGGACAGATGTTGTATTCTCACTAGTATCTGTTCATTCTCTGAACAAATATATATTTAGTGTCATCTAGATATTAGCTATTACTGATTCCAGCAATGAAAACAAAAACTAATCTCCTCTGGTAGACAGGTTCTCTAATGATTTTTTTCTCTCCTAGCTGTGTGTGTGTGTGTGTGTGTGTGTATGTGTGTGAATGAAAAAGAGATGTACTGATACAGTGGCCCCATCCTTGGATTTAAACATTACAGCAATTATGAGGATGGTATAGGACTGAATGACATTTTGTTCTATTGTACATAGGGTCTTTTTGAGTTAGAGCAGACTTGACATCACTTAAAAGTAGTAGTTTTTGTCTGAGTCCCGGTGGCATAGTGGTTGTGTGTGGGACAGTGGCCCACTGGGTTGGAGGTTCAAATCCAGTAGCAAGGCTGGGTCTCCTACTCTGACCACTACAGGGCAGTGATGTCCCCCACTTAAAACAGTAGTTTTTATACCCTTGTGTGATCCCTTCCAAAGTGTAAGTGTGACCCAGTGATTAATTTCTGCTATAAAAAACTTGTTACCACTAAGTAGATTGCAACTCATCAAAACTGTATAGGATTGAGCAGACCTTCCCTATAGAACTTCTAAGACTTTACATCTTTTCAGAAGAAAACTAGAGTGATTATGGGCTCAAACCACTGACCTTTCAGTTAGCTGCTAAAGACTTAACCATGATATCACCAGGGCTAGATGATGGAAAAGATGATTGGATGATATTAAAGACACTTAGTTAAAAAGTAACCATGGCTTCCATCGGGGTTGACCCACCTTCTGTATTTTCTGCTAAAGTGTCCATTCTTGGAAAATCATTCTACCTATATTTTGAGCTTCCCTATGCAAGGACCAATGTACCAAGGAACTTATGTCTTTTACCAAGCTTAGTGAAAGTGCTACAAAGCACGTGTGTTAACTTGGAAGTGCAATTGTAAGTGCTACGAAACATGTGTGTTAACTTGGAAGTGCAATTGGAAGTGAGTTATGCCAAATATATTTGCAAATGAACTTTGAAATGTGTTCTGCCTCAGTCTATCTAGATAAGATAGGTGGGATAAGCAACCTGGAGGGAAATACAATGGGACCAATGGTTCTGCGGGTGAGAGTGGGTTAATAGACTCAGGGACAAGGGAAAAACAGTGATCCAGAATCAATGGCAAATAGGGTATAGGAAGCCTGGTAAGGCTTGATCAAAGACAATTAAACCAAGACAAATTACTGAAGCATGGATGAAAGCTGAACATGATAGTGGGACAATAGGAAAGTAAAAGGAAACAGAGAAAAGAACTAGGAGGCTAAGGGCATTTATAGAGGTCTAAACACAGGCCTATGCATGTATAAATATATTTATATATGGCAATGGGTGAATAGATATATGTGCAAAGATTTATAGATTTAGTATTAAGGTAGCAAATGGATATTGGGTCTCTTTTCAAGTACACCCTCAATGCCAGAACACATTAAACTGGCATTCCATGATGCTCACCTAACTGACAAGGTCACTGAAGACAAAGTAGGAGCATAAGCAAATGTGGTGAATAAAGTTGATGGTGCCTGTCTATCAGATGGTATACCATCTGAGGTCTTAAAGGTTTGAAAATCAACAAGCGACCATCTAGCTGAGAAGCAACAAAGCCCACATGGAGAATGTACACAAATCTGTGTTAACATGAGGTATCGATAGGATCATGTATCAGGCATCAAAGAACAAAAAAATCATATCATTGGGAATGGCGTAAGTGCAGAGTGGAGACACAAAGTCCATCCACAGGCAATTGGACATCCCCTTACAGAAAGGTTGTGGTGGGGAATATGAGCCAGTCAGGGTGCAATATAGCACTGATGAAACATGCAACTTTCCTCAAGTTCTCTAATGCTTCTTCCCCTGAAATCATTTTCCCAATTGTACCTTACACATCCAGCTAGACCAGAGCATATACACTATTATAGATAAGAGGTGGACACATGGGAAATCCAGGACAGGTAAACCTCTTTGGATCAATAATGAGGGTAAGGATAATGGTAATGAGGTGGGGAGGGGGGAAACCAATCACAGTGATCTACATATAACCCCCTCCTAGGGGGATGGAAAATGAAAAAGTGAGTGAAGGGAGACATCAGACTGTAAGATATGAAAAAATAATAATTTATAAATTATTAAGAGTTCGTGAGGGAGGGTGGGGTAGGGAGAGAAAAAAAACATGAGGTGCTCATACCAAGGACTCAGGTAGAAAGAAAATGTTTTGAGAATGATGATGGCAACAAATGTACAAAAGTTCTTGACACGATGGATGTATGTATGGATTATGATGAGTTGTATGAATCCCCAATAAAATGATTGAAAAAAAGAAAGGAAATTCATTCTGCCTCATCGTATTCTTCAGATGATTGCTATTCCTGCCAATATCTTAAGTGCCTCCATAGGAGAGATCTTGAAGTAAAGAATCCAGCAATGATTTCAGGCTTGTCTGAATCCCTAACCCATAGAAATCATGAAATAGTAATTGTTGTTGCTTGATGCTGCAAAGTTTTGGGTTAATTTGATGCATTGCAGGAGACATCTATTTAAATTAAAATGTATATGCCCAGAGGAGAAAGGGTGTAAGGGCGTGGGAGCTATAAAAGCTGGGAAAAAAAGTGGAAAAAACTTCTCATTTTGTTGCTTTCCCTAAGCTCAGATAATTGCAGTTAATTGTTTGAGAAAAGTTTAAAAGTTGGATCAATTTCCAGGGCAACTCAGCTACAATATGAATTCTCTTGGCAGTATTTAGAACTATTTGTGATTCTCTGTTCCTGAGAATTAATAATGTCAAGAGTTTCCTAAAGGCATAGAATTAATGATAAAATCACAGTAAGTGGAAAAAAAGGAAATCCATAACAAGCAAAACCAAAGGAATTTCGAAGTGAGTGTGAGCATCGTGGATAGCACAGCCAACTATTTGGTAGCATAAGATCCCTCAGATTCTTTAAATTCTCCCCGAAGCACATGGGAAAGAGCTGGTATAGGGGAGGCTTTCAGGATTTGGCAAATCATATCACAGCACTAGCAACCCTACTTCTGAGAACCTGGCTACAGTCTCTGTGTCTACACCCATCGAGAAGATTTAGAGGGCAAAAGCACCCAAAAGTGAACAATGAGCTCTGCATGAATTCCCCACTGGATTGGCCTTCTACATGGAGAACCAGAATAGAAAATTAACAGATGCAATCACATACTAGAAATCTGGAAGATGATACTTAACTTGCTAAGACTAGAGTTGACAGTTGCAAAGTTCTACTGCTCCTAGATCTGTGATTTATTGACTTGAACATTTCAACAATGTGTAAATAGGTCTTCCTCCATATCATGATAAGTTTATCAGAGACTTTAGTGTTGGCCCTTTCCCTCACCCCAGCTGCTCATTTAAATATAATTTAAGTGGTATGAATAATATTTAAGGACCTTCTCTCACCACTTTTTCTGCCTCTGCTTTCATAGTTTAAAAGACTCACTATCATTACTCAAAAATAGACTATTCCCACCCACTTTAGTCCTTGTCTACCTAAGCAGATAATTAAGAAGAATGGAATGACCATAAGTAGAATGCATAAAAAGGTTATTAATGATTTATTTGTAAAAAAAATATATAGCATTAATGGTTATTTTTAAGATAATACTTTTGGAGATCTTCTATCTGCCTCATTAAATAACTCCTTTAGATTCCTGTGGTTTTTATTATGCTAGGTGTCATCAAATTGGTTCTTTTTTTTTTTTTT